>JAPTHA010000007.1:11436136-11455834 GCA_029814585.1 Gymnapogon annona
TGGCACATTACTGTTATATTTATGCACCTTTTGTGGAGTAATATACACCTGATGGAGGAAGTTGAACTGTATCAGTCATTCTCTATAGCTTATCCAGGGCCGGTTTCATAGGGGCAGCAGTCTAAACAGGGATGCCCAGACTTCCCTTTCTCCAGACACTTCCTCCAGTTCTTCCGGATGGACCCCGAAGTATTCCCAGGCCAGTCGAGAGACATAGCGTGACCCGGATCTCCCCTGGGGCCGCCTCCCGGAGGAACATAGCCGGAACAACTCCCTAGGGAGGTGTCCGGGAGACATCCGAAACAGATGCCCCATCCACCTCACCTGACTCCTCTGGATGTGGAGGAGTACTGGCTCTACTCCAAGCTCCTCCCTGCTGACCAAGCTCATCACCCATCTCTAAGGGTGCGCCTGGACACTCAGAAACTCATGTCAGCCGCTTGTGTCCGCGATCTTGTTCTTTTGGTCATGACCCAAGCTCATGACCATAGGTGACAGTAGGAACAAAGATTGACTGGTAAATTGAGAGCCTTTCATTTCAGCTTAGCTCCCTCTTCAACACAACGGACCAATACAGCGACTGCATCACTGCAGACGCTGCACCGATCCACCTGTCAATTTTAATTCTATTTGATTTATTTTGGCTTTATCATATTGGAGTATAATATTATTTCATAATCATGTATCACACATTTTACTTGTCTTTGTGTAAATGAGATTACATTATAATTACTTTAGTCTAATCTATTTGTTTTAAAGGGACTATAGATTCCTACCTGTTTTATTTTTCTGAGGAACATGTTTCGTGAGTCAACCTCAGAGAGTGAGTGAAGGGAGAGGACATGACGGCGTGTTACAGCATTGACTGAACTGTCATGGCATCTTAAAGAAGTTGAACGACCATGAGTGTAGCCCACTTGATACCCACCACACCGAGAAACTGGAGCGTTACAGCGACTGCAGCAGAAATCACTGTTACAACACGAAAAAAATATCTTTATTATCGTGAAACAGGATTCAACAGAATTTTTTTAACCCGTTCTGAAGAATTTAAACAACAGTAATGATGTGTTAATAGTACAAAAGTATTGGCAACTTGAGGAAGCCAATGGCATAAATACAGCGGAGTCAGGGAGGAAAGTTCACAAGTACCAACCATTAGAGAGAGACGTCTGCAGGACCATTATTATCAAGACCTTACTGAAAAACTGATACTGTGCTAACAAATGGCCTTTGTTAGCAAGAGAAGACAAGTCAGAGTGTTGAGGAAAAAATGCCACTGTGGGTTTGATTCACAAACTGCTCGTTTACCACAGCTCGTCTCTTACGTGGGGTCTCCAGGTGCCTGAATGGACAACGTGCCCCCTGGAGGCCTCCTGTCAACCCAAAGCCCACCGATACAGCACACTTTGACTCCTGAGAGAACATAGAAAGACAGAGAGAGCATCGACTAAGAGAACGGACAATAACAGGCCTCTTTTTTCCTTCCATTTATAAAGCTTTTTACTGGCTGAACAAATTACAGGTAGTTTTCCCTCATCAAGACACCCAGCGCCTTTTCATTTAGCCACGCACCCTTAAAATACAATGTTCCAGTCATTCAGCAGAGCCAACGGTGGGTGGATTTGGTTTGCTTTTCACCCATCACCAGTAAAAGCTTTTGGTTGGGGCTCTGGGGCTGCATATTTATTCAGAAATTTGCCCAGGCTGCTTTAACTGCTCCGTCTAGACAAAGAAAGAGCAATTGCATTAGCATTTACAGAGCCATGCCGTCTGTTTGGTTGTTTCTTTTTTGTTTATCTTTATTTACCCAGGGAAGCTTTTGCACTGGACTATCACTGTCTGAATGTCCTTCACACTGGTTCTGTTGTGGACATCCAGACCTGGGATCTGCCCAGTCCAACCCCAGTACCAGTGCCAGTAGCAGCAGTCAGCTGTTAAACGTCTTGCTCAAGGGCATCTTAACAGCGAGTTGTTGGAGAGGCAAAAAAGCGTGTCTCATTCGCTCTCCGTGTCCAGATTTTCCTCGCTCCCTCAGTCACAAATTTGGTTTCTGAAAATGTGCCTCGAGGCAGATGCGTCTCCAGTCTTTCACTTTTTTTTTTGTAGTCTAATGCTCCTTTGGTACCCATTACCCTAATGGGAAGATTCCTGAAGCCAGAAAGGGGACTAAGAGTCATCCACCTAAAATCCTGCATATGTAGATGAGTAGCAAAAAGGAAAACTTCCACATTTTCACCTTATACTACGACAGAATAAAATATAATTAAGGGTCAAATTCATTCAGTTAATTAAATGAAATAATAATGAAAAAACATGTGAAATGATGCTCCCATGTACTGTGGCTTCCCTTTTTCTCTATTTTATATTTCTTAAGGGATTTGCCACCATTTATTCTAGTGCTTTCCCTCTGTATTTGACTTTTTTTGTGTGTGTGAAAATTGGGTATTACTTTGTTTAATTTTTTGATCATGAAGATCAGGGGTGTCAAGCATACAACCCGCCTAAGGTTCCAGTCTGGCCCATGGGATTAATTTTATGAAATGCAAAAATGATACCTAAGAGATTTCCAAAATTATAGTCCAGGTTCCACAGACAGTTCCACAGTTCTATAGTTATACCCTTATTGTTATATAGTAATATACAGTTCAATAGTTATACAGTTCTATAGCTATACCCTTATTGATATATAGTAAAATACAAAGACATCGTGGGTTATATAGTAATATACAGTTCTATAGTATACAGTTCTATAGTTATACCCTTATCGTTATATGGTAATATACAAAGACATCGTCAGTTATATAGTAATATACAGCTATATAGTTACACCCTTATTGTTTATATGGTAATATATAGAGACATCATCAGTTATATAGTAATATACCATTATATAGTTATACAGTTCTATAGTTATACCGTTATATTGTTATATTGTAATATACAGAGACATCATGGATTATATAGTAATACACCATATAATTATACAGTTGTATAGTCATGAAGTTCTATAGTTATACCCTTATTGTTATATAGTAATATACAGAGACATCTTGAGTTATGTAGTAATGTACTGTAGTGTAATAATTATAGTAATTATTATAATTAATGATTATAATAAATAATAATAATAATAATAATAATAATAATGAACAGTGTTGCATTGGTTATAATTATATAGTATATATACTATATAATATATATATAATATGTATATGTTGTTATTATATAATAATAACAACAACAATATTCATTGATAATTAAGTAACAATAGTAATTATATAATAGTCAGTTACTGTTATTACTGTTAAAACACCTGACAGCTGCAGGAAGGAACGACCTGCGATACCTCTCCTTCACACACTTAGTCTATCTCAGTCTGTCACTAAAGGAACTCCTCAGTGGATAAATAATAATAAAATAATAAAAATACTAATAATAATAAAGGACTTCATGAACATAGGGTTTGCGTCATTCACATAAAATGTCACTGTTCTGTATCTGAAGGGCTTAGTGTGTGAGGAGCTGAAGAAAAGTGTACAAATAATGAACAAATTGTGATTAAATATTGTGTTATGAAGCTATGATGATTAGAAAGATGGGTATATGTATGGGATGCAGTCAGTGCTATTGCAGACAGTAGTGGCTGACAATATTATATAAACTGACTACTGAACCTTCAGAGCTGGTATTTTATTTAGAATAATGATGATTTCTTTCGGTTTTATTTATAATAATACATGAAAAACTGACACCTCACAAGATAAACTATCTCGGTGAACTTTTACTGAAAAGACTAAATGTAACCAACTTGTAACTGTACTAGAGTTATACACGACCAAGGAAAATATATCATACATGCAAGCTTTTGTTGGATTATCATTAGTTTTGGTGACAAATCAGCATTTATGTCACACGGTGCTTACACAAAAAATATCACAATATCTATTTCCATCCAGAGCTGAAATTCCATCTTGGCTAAAATCTTGCACTGGTGACTCATCCAGTCCAGTCCAAATGTTCTCAATAAGCTTAAGATCTGGACTCAGTCTCAACTAATCAATGTGTGAAACCCATGCTTTAACAACTTCAGCCTGATTAATCCTGGCCTTGTCACTGATTTTGACACATAATGTTACTGAACCTAGACCTGATCGACTGAATCAACCCCAGATCATAACACTGACCCCACAGGGTTGAACTGTAGGCACTAGGCATGATGGATAATCACTTCACCCACATCTACTCTGATGATGCGTCCATCACTCTGGAGCAGAGTCAATGTGAACTCATCGGACCACATAACCTTTGTTCACTGGAACACAGTTCAATCTTTATGCTCTCTTTCAAAGTGATTGAACTGAGAAGCCGTTCACTAAATGGTTTAAAGGGTTGAAGAAGGCGTAGACTTTTTTCTTTTTTTTTCTTTGCTATTATTATGTGATGCATTTCTCCTCATTCACTTGTGACTAATCCCATTCTCGGTACACCATAACATCTAGTGACTCACCAACACTGGCGACTAAACAGCCAACATTACATTCATTCAGCAAACCGATCATTAAAATGGAGCAAACAAGCAAAAATCACTGCCAGCATACAAGACGCTATAACAGGAACACACATGACCACTCCTACACAGGATGTGGATTAGCATTTTCCTCACCAAGACAAACACACATGAGTAAAGCTTTCATGGTGTCTGTGACATGTTGTCCCTTATTTTTACATCCACATCTCTGTTCTCCTCTATCACCCCCCCCACACACCCCTATCTCTTATTGTGTACCCCTCCTTCCCCTTGACCTTCTCTTTTCATTAGTCAGAGTGTGTCTCATGCCTCTGAGCATGCTGATAGTGCACTGCTCCAAGGCTGCATTTATCAAGATGATAAAGCACTCTCAGACAACAGCCAAGTATCTCAAGGCTAGTGGCCACGGTACCTGACAAGTGACAACAGTCACACAAACAGCTCCACCTCCATCCCACTGATCTCCCCCTCCTGCTAGCGTTGGCCATATATCGCGTGTCCTCGGTCACAGGTTGTTGCCTCCAGTCACGCGAGCCCCTAATCAGAAGTTAAGTGCAGATGATGTTGAGTGACTGATACTTTTTTTTTTTTGGACTTTTTTTCTGTATATGCACTGCTGAGCGTACACAGATGTCCACAGTCTGGCTGCAGTGACATCCTGTTAAACCATGCCAGCTCTGACTCACAAAATGTAACTCTTACCACTTTGGCTTCAGCTTTCATCTTTTCCTACTGCTCTCCTCACTTCCCGCAATTCAATGGCTGTTTTCCACTCACAGCTATAAAGGTGCTGTCTGCCCTTAGAGAACACAGACTTCTGCAGGCAATCACTGTTCAGCTCTCACACTCAAGCTGACAGCTAAGATGAAGAGGAAGTCATGTTGTTTTCCTCAAAAGATATTAGTAATCACTCAAATGGGAAGCAGTCGACAAGAACAATAATTGTTTAGACTACTTTCTGCACCCCACATTAAATTGCATTTGAATGACATTGCTGCATTCGACAATGTACAACCTGAATTAAAAGGCATATTGTTTAAGGGAAGTCATTAAAAAAAATGCTCACGAGGTAATTTTACTTTTTGAGTTTGATTTCTTTTCTTCCTTCCAGGAAAAGATGTTCCTTTCCGTGACTTTTTCTCTCCCTTGTTCTGTCTTCCTCACTGTCATACACATCACTGAAATGACAGAGTGACATTCTGACTGAACCGTTCCAATTTATAACGACAATTCATATATGCTTTCCTGTTTATCAGCATTTCAGTTCTATGGATTCCCTTTTTTTTGGCATCCTGTCCTAATATCAACACAATCATCTGTGACACAAGAACCCAGCTGTTACATTGTATCTGTATCATTATATTTATTCATCTATACATTTCTTTGAGTGAAGACATGTACACCATCTTGACTCTCAGCCAGGAGTACTTGTAAGTGGGTATTTTATTGTGCAGTAAATTGATGTAGCATTTGCATTTATTGATATAACAACATTAAGTGAAGCAGGGGCGTATAAATGATAGGGAAATAAAATTAAAGCCGCCTTAAGAACAATTCTGCCTTAATAAGAGAGAGGATCTCTGTCTTCTGTATGTCAGGTTGTAAAAACACAATGGTCCATACTGTTGTGGGGGATGATGATGGCCACGGAGGTGACAGAGGACCTCTGAAATACCAAACGTCAAAAAGATGGATGATCACTCCATTACAGGTTTTCACCTTGTGCTGCTGCCTGGTTAACAAATATCTAAAACTCTCTGTGAAGGAGCAGAAAACATAATTTGGAACATTGATTGCTATTTATGTTTAGTAAATGAAATAAAAACATTCCATTCCAAATTATTTTAAAAACACATATTCACAGGTTAAATTAGCACCTGTTTAATGTACATCTTCAGATAATTAGACACCTAATATCTTGTTCATTAAAATGTTTTTATTGCATCTTATCACACCAACAAACCCCACGTGTCCACTTTTAAATGATCTGAGAACAGACGTACCTTTCTCCAGTATCTATTAAAGTCTCTCAACAAATGTTCAGTTTACATTCAGTGCATTAATTTGTCATTTCACAAATTATAGTTTGAAAATTATAAATAAACAAATAAACATTTACTCCCATGCATCTGCTATTGCACAAAACCACTTATTGCCATTAACCACACTTTCAATTGGCTATAGTAATATCAGTATTGGTTACATATAGGATCTATCGATGTTGAATTAACTTTCAAAGACATGGTGCAAAATTCTGCATATCTGATCTGGACCTTTGTACAAGTGCATTAGACTTATTCAAACATGGAACAAAACACATTAGAATGCATACCAATTAACTGCAGGTTACTTCACCAAACAATATTACAATGCGATAAATAAAAAAAAAAAAATTACAGAGGAATCTATCAATACACTTCCAACATGACATCAAAAAATAGCACCATCAGGGTTTGTCAAAACACTTAAAAAGTAATAACAGGAGGTTTAGGGAATGAATCGAGCATTATACATGAAGTGCACTCTCCCCATTACGCAAATTAGCGAAATAAACACATCTATCGTATGCAGCCAATTCTCGCGATAACACGAAGTCCCGCGAGAATACATGCGTCATGCGATTCGCCTTCTAACGCCTCATGACACACAGCTCTAAGTTACACAAATCATCATAGCATTACTTTCAGCTGATACAGAAGTAACATGGAGCTTGACCAACTACTAACCTGTAAAATAAAGGTGGATTTTCAAAGCAAGGACCAGAGAAGCACCCGTATCTTTATCCAGATTGTGTCCAAAGAGGAACAGGAAATAGTTCCGCCATAGACCGGGGGTGGACCACGACAGTGCCAAAGGGGCCACGTACCGTTACACTCCATTACTCACCTATATTTTATGGAATTAGATATTTTAAGTTTGTTATTTTTTTGATTGATTTCATCATTTCTTTCTCAAATCCATTTTTTTTGTTTGACTTTTAATAAGTTTTGCTTGAAAGTTTTGAGACAAATCTAATTCCATAATATTTAAGCAGGGCGATATCTCATAAATGTAAAATAATAACGCTCTTGATATTACAGTATGTTTGCATAAATGTGAAAATAACTTTTAAAAAGGTTCTGTCTATATATTTAAATGTTACAAAATGTGGTTGCACATGTTTTTTTTATTTTGATTTTCTGCTCTCAAGTCCATGTATTTTGTTTTATGTATTTTGTTTCTTATTAAAGAGGCTTTATTTCTAATTATTTAAAATATTCCACACCAGCCTAACCTGACCTGAAATTATCATTAGAATGTTTGAAATAAAGAACTGTGAGGCTCTGCCAAAAATGCAAAAGTATTGGATTGCATAGATATGACAAATCTATATAAATCTATATATACCTACCGATGGTCTGGGAGACTTACGTGACCACTCTTCAGGTTTCCCATGTGACCTTTAATCAAAATGTCAGAAAGTGGAAAAAATGGAATGACAGCCAAAAAAAAAAACAAGAAAAGAAAGGAACTTTTAGAGTCAAAGGAAGTAGCAATGTGATAAAAGCTACAGGCACTGTTTTCGCAGCTCTGAATAAAAGGAATGGAGTTGATGTTTAAATCGCAGTGTTTCATCTGCACGAGTGAGTTTAATTATGAGGCTTATGAGGATAGAAAATTATTGTGAGATGTTAATGTTTTGCTGTTTATTCACCCGTGGTTTAAATTAAACTCTGACAGTTCTCAAAAGCAATTGAACAACTGATCTTCAGTCCATCTATTGACGACACAAACTGTACAGAAAACAGAGGTGATTTTTTTTTTACTCTCCTTTTTCTGCTTTAGCCCGTTTAATATATGCTGCTCTTTTTTATGCATGTTGGTTATAATCTTGCACTGAAAGTTTTGAATCCTGTGTAGTCATGTTTTATTTATTTAGGTATTAGGTTTTATTGTTATATAGCATTATGTGATGATTGCTTTTAGAACATTATTTAGGTTTTTATATTGCTGGTCCTGAGTACAATTTTTATTTAATGAACTCGTGTAATGACAATACATTTAATTGTATTGAATTTGTTGTTTGACCATGGCTGTTTTCTGTCTAAAAAAACAAAGCTAAACATTCATTATAATATGTATATTTGTCATATATTGACTTTGACCAACTATGAAAGCTATCTGTAAATTTTTGTTTGAAGAAGAAAACCTGATCATACTATAAGACACGTGTAGAAACAATGAACTTTATACTTTACTAGTAAGTAATAGAGTCTGCAAATTGGTTTATTGGTGGTTTTTGTAGTCCTGAGTGTGTTCTGGTGCATGACTTGCTCCTTCTGTTGAGGGTCTAGAGCAGTGTTTCTTAACCTGGGTTCGATCGAACCCTAGGGGTTCGGTGAGTCGGTTCCAGGGGTTCGGTGGAGCTTACACCACAGAGGTCAAGACACACCCGACTTATCATGTCAATTCGTGATGACATGCCCCCCTTGGCCATCACTGACTGCAGATGATCGCATTAGATTGCTTGGCCAATCAGTGCTGTGGGGAATTTAGTGCGCTCAGTATTCAACGTGTGACTGTTGTGGTATTATGTCGTGTGATTTCTTTCTTAATATTTTATTCTATACTATGTCGAGCAAAATAAGAAAGTGGTCGGACAAATATGTACAACATGGATGAATGGATGTATCAGGGAACGTGATGGGAGTCAGCGTCCTATCTGCATGATTTGAAATGCCCAGATGAGTTCATGCACTGTGTTGGTTTTGTTCTTTGAACAAGGTGATGTTCATGCACGGTTCACATAAAAAAAATATATACCTATGTCTTGAATTTGAAAAAAATCCTACTTTATTTTTCACTAAAGAAGGGTTCGGCGAATGCACGTATGAAACTGGTGGGGTTCGGCACCTCCAACAAGGTTAAGAACCACTGGTCTAGAGTATTTAAACTACATCAAACTCCTTTCATCACCCTAGTTAACCAATACCAACATGTCTCACTAGATGCATCAACACTGTGAGGTACTGATCTGCCAGTTGATGTAAACTGAGAATACTATTTTATCTGGTTATTTCTTCTCATTTCTTTATCATGTAAATTTTCATAACTCGTTCACAGAGTCGCTTTGATCCAGTCAGGCTGCCATGGCCTTTTTATATAGGGTTGCAAAGTACCTAAAATTCGATGTATTATTGTCTTTATTTTTGCAATATTCAGTTTTTTCTTTAAGCTTATGACATTACCCTCATTTGTTTTGTGTTGACATTTGAGCTGAAAGACGTCCGTGTTGTTCATTGTGTTTGTGTACTTGTCACTTGTCGGCTGTATTTATTAGTTTCACGCTTCACTATTTCTCTTAATGCTCTTCGCTGTGAGGTTTTAATGGTTTCCTTGTATTAGGCTCAATATGCTTTAAGAAGCAACCAAGGTATGATCTGGATACCTTTTTTTTTTATGAATTCATTCTTTTCTTGTATCTTTTTATTCAAAACCCTTAATCCTTCTTAGTTGAATTCATTGACATTCTCCCTTCCTTCCATTGTACACATAATCGCGATCTGGTGTTAAAATACACTAACAGACTAGACTTAACGTGCTCATAGAAAGAAACTGTTCTTTCTCATTGCTTGAAAATAAGAACCTCCCACATGGAACAACAACCCCATCGGTGTGTGTTGTTGTGTTATTATAAAGCCAAAGGAAGTGAACACATTGTCTTGGCAAGAACCATGATAATATTGTTTGAATGAAGTTTATGCTTTCTATCCACATAGCACATTTTATTTGCTGTTTTTGTCCGGGAGAAACAAAATCAGCAGGATTTTTCAGTCTCCCTCTCAGTTTCTGTTGACATTTGCGTACACTACTGCAGAATGTGTAAACAATATTAAGAATAATCTTGGAGATTAAATGCAGTACAGGAGACCTTTGAAACCGAGGGCATAACATTTCCGAGGATTGATTTAATATAAGTTCTGGCTCATTGATTTCCTCAGAGGTCGGTGTCTCATCTGTGGGTATAACATTACACCAATCATTCGGAAATGATTATTGTCCCCAAACAATGACAGTCGTGTGTCATATTCATATGAGGCGCACACGGTTCTTGATTTGAGCCCACAATCCTCCTTAAACAGCTGCTATCTCCGTGCCCCTGAGCAAGCTGCTTTCACACCCAGTTCCGCAGGCAAAGTAGTAGAAAGCGCAATTGTTGTAAGAAGCTCCCAGGTGTGAATGTGCATGAATATCTGTATTTTTATTTTATTTTTGTTTTTTTAAAGAAACAGCAGAGTTCAGTGAATCATCGCTGGAAAAATAACCTTTTAAAAAATAAAAGAAACTCTTCTGTTGTGAGTCGTGCCTGTTTCTGAGTGACAGTGCCTGGCTGAGGCTGTGACCTGGTGCACGTTGGCTCTGACCTCACTGAATGGTCTCAGCTGTGGAGTGATGATGAACACTGTTGAGCACTGGCCATGAAGAGACACTAACAATAAGCTGCTCCTCTCCTGCCAGACTTCACATGTGCAAGTTTCTGACATTTTTTTTTTATTTGTGATTTTGCAGATTTTTGTTACTTGAAGAATTTAATATGTGCTCCACCTGCAGTAACAGAGTTATATTTAATTTATAAAAGTGTATTTATAAATATATATATATAAATAATGCTTTTTTTTTGCTTGTCATAGTTTGAAAATGACTTGCTGATACTGACAGCCTCTGGGTGCGATATTTCTACAATCTTACCATGCCGACTTTGCACAAATACAATGAAACAAAGAACTAGAACGCACTCCTGAGGGTGTAAACCTCCGCCGAGGCAGCTCAGTTCCCCATAACATACAGAATGATTATGCAAATGTTTTCAAATTTATGTAAATTCGCCCAAGAGTTTATTTTGTGTTCTACAAGACAGTGGCCAAACACGCCATAGTTAAAATTTGATTTAAAAAAAAACACAAAAAAAACAATGTAGTGCAGATGCTGTGAAATGACAAACATGCCACAGACATCCTAATTACATCACATCTTACTTGACATGACTTCATTGACAGACTCCACTGCATACTTTCTCAGCTGTGATGTCATTCGTTGTCTCCTGGTTCAATTCTCTTCATCACTGCGTATTTAATCCACCAGCCCGTAAAACACATTCACTTGTCA
Source organism: Gymnapogon annona (assembly GCA_029814585.1). Classification (NCBI taxonomy): domain Eukaryota; kingdom Metazoa; phylum Chordata; class Actinopteri; order Kurtiformes; family Apogonidae; genus Gymnapogon; species Gymnapogon annona. The sequence goes on from JAPTHA010000007.1 coordinate 11,447,814, forward strand.
TTCAATTATTTCCAGTTTAATCATGTACAGCAGTAAATGTAGATGAAGTTAACAAATACATTCACAAGTCTCAAATTAAGTTTGGTGTTGGCTTTATTTTAGGTAAATGTTAGCCCCTGCTCCACTAAACTGCATCTTTATGGATTCCCGTGATACAGATTAAGGCCTCTATTAGGTGTTTCAAATTTGTTTTGTTTGCCAGCACTTTATCTGTGCTGTCCAGGGTAGGGGAAGGTAAATAAAGTAATGATTTATGTCAGCACACGGCCCAGAATGAACAGAGGCGATGCGCTGCTGTACACAGCCCAGGAGCTTAAACAGTATGTCAGACACTTGTGATCTACTACAAGTCAAACACCATCCATGGAGAGCTGCACTAATTGATGGATTTGAATTAAATGAATCCAATGAACTGCTGCCTCACTAAAGTTATAGCAAACAAGCTGACTGACACCTCTGATGTTGATGTTTTCCATCTGGAATTGAATTTATACATTAGATGTCAGACTTTACTAATGGAGAGTTTAATTAACTATGGAGTGAAGTATGCTAATGCATTGTCACAGTATACGGGACATAGCTGAGCAAAGGTAGAGTTATTTTCAAAGAGTATTGTAGCCAATATCAAACATTTACTGTATGTGGTTTGCAATAAAGCTTCCCTAACAGGGAAATAATATTGTATGTAATTCATTTATACTTTTGTCGGCCATCAAAATAAGACGTTATGTGATAAAGAATTCCTAATATGTTGGCTCAGTATATGCAATGTATCTACTTTGAAATATTTTTTTAAAAATTGCCTACTATTACATGGTAGATGGTAAATAAAAAGCATGGAGTTCGATGTTGGAATTTCTTCTACTCGAGTGAGTTTGATTATTTTTGCAAAGTGGGCTGTTTGTTCAGACTGAACTGTGACAGTTCTGACAGTTGTTTAGAGGATTACAGACAGATCTGTAGTACAGCTATTCACACAAACCATTTGGAAAACAGATGTAATTTTCGGTTTTATTGTAGTGGTTTTGTGTCTAAAGAGCTACACTAACAGAGCTACAATTTAAACTATCGGGTGATGCGGTGCGTGACAATTATTAGACTTTACCACCGTCAAAACAGCTGGTATGAGATTTAGTTTGAAGAGGAAACCACGATACAGTTGTGTGTAAACAAAAAGGTTTATACTTTATTTAGTGGGGGATTCAATCTGGGGATAGACCTACATCACATCGATTTGTTGGCGGATTTAGCAGTCCTAAGTGTGTTCGGATACATTACTTCCCCCTAATATTGAATTTGGATCATTAATATTACATATAACACCTGCAGTGTCAAATATATTAATTGCACGCAGGAGGGTTTTGTTTTGTTTTTTAATTTGACCACATCATGGAAAAAATTCGGACAAATAACAAACACACAGATGAAGCCTCATGCAATCTGCCTGAAACCAAACGGCTCTTTTCTTTTTTTTCTTCTTCCAGTCAGTGGGACAGAGACATTCACAGCTCAAGGCTTAACTCTGGGTGGCTATGCATGGGTACAGCCAGGAGCCGAGAGGTGAGTGGGATGCAGCAAAAGGCAGGAGGGAAAAAGTGACCTGGAGGCGAGAGCAGAGGAGATGATAATAAGGAATCCATGTGACTGACTCAGAGTGATGGACTTACCTCGCTATGAATATTTCAGACAGCAGTGAGGTGTGTTATTACAGCTCAGTGGGAGCGCTCACAATGTGGTGCAACACACATGTGCCATCACATGACAGGAGCCGGCATAAACACACACATATAAACAATGCAATTTACCCCCGGCCCTGAGCAGGAGCACATTCCAAAATTGTTGGCTCGTGTCGAAATACCTGGATAGCTAAATATTTTCAGAACCAAACAGACCACAGCATCCTCCGCCGACATGTTCCCTTCAATCAATACACCAACTAATCAATAAGCAAGATCAGGTTTACCACACACCACACCGAGAGAAACCCGACTCCAGGAGTAAGTAGAATGCAAGAAGTCCATGTGCAGCATTTTATTTGAGATAGAACAGTCCCACATGTCAAGGAGGCGATTAAATAAATATTCTGTTTACATGGACTGGCTGCCCAGGGGTTTGCAAACTAGTACAGCAAAGCAGCTTCACTCAGCTAGCTAACAATCCACAGCCTTTGGCCATTCTGATATATTCCCTCCGTTATTTCACCAGTGTTGCCTCTCAAGCTACCATCCCTTTTACAAAATAGTGCCTGGAGATGAGACTGCCATAGCCTACTGTGATAGCAGAGTGTTTGCTTATAGTAGCTCTAAAACAGTCGAGAAATCCACTTAAAATATGGTACATCCAGGATAGTGGGAGTGAGGTCTTAAAATCCAATTTTTTCTTTCCTCACATTACAGCATAAATTCTGTGCCGCACACAGACACGGATGGCAGTTTATGCGTAAGACAATTACACCGGCTAAAAGCACTGACTTTTACAAACCTCGATGACGGGGGGGGGGGGGGGGATGCTGTTCATATCACTTTATTCAAACAAAATAAAGATGAAATGGCTGTAAGCAGTCAATTAAAACCCATGCAATACACTCCCCAACTTAATTAAGGTTTCACTGAAAACACCTTTGCTTTCACGCTAAGAAAGAAAAAAGAAAAAAAAAAAAAGAGCTTTCCTGATGGTGACTTTCACTCCTTCGAACACGGACACCTGAGACAACAGCTAAGCCTTAAGCAGGGAACAGCCAGTCTCATGAATTATACATTAGTCTTTAGTTAATCATCTGAAAGGACACATATTAACCTGTGTGCAACCTATAGAGCACCATTAATATTCAGTAGACAGCATTTTGAATACGTCCAGAAATAACACACTGTTAGTTGCACATGGGTGTTAATGGCAATTAATGTATGTTGTTCTGCACACACGCACACGCACACACACACACACACACACACACACACACACACACACACACACACACATACAGTACATGCACACATTTATTTGTATTATAAATGTGTAATTATGTCAACATTAGTGTTTCAGTAATCATGTGGATGTGGCAGAAATATACAGGGCAAAAAAATAGAGCATACCCTAATCAATCATTATTTTCATTTAACCACAAAACAATGTCATGAGCATTAAGAGGGAGTTATTTGTCATGCACTAGGCATTAATGTCTGACCTTTATCAGCACAAAGTGAGATTCCAGCCACTAATATTTACAAAAACACAAGACATATTCGATTGTGTGTGTGTTTTCTCCACCGGTCCAGTTCAGTTTAATCACAACTCAAGTCAGAAGTCAGTCAGTGTGGAAAATATTAAGAATTGTGAATTAAGAGTAAAAAAAGAACCGTTGAAATTTATGAGTCTGAAAGTACAAAGATGGAATTCATTTTAATAAAATTTCTGATTTCCCCAGATTTGAGCATGGTTAAAAATCAACCCAAAAAAAAAATACAAGCCAACAAAATGTATGACGCGGGCCTTGTTGGTGGGATAGTTGAGTGTGGAAATGTTAAGCCTTACAGCCTTGAGGCGTTTTATTTGGACAAACATTGTGTGCTGGATTGGATACAGCAGAAGGTTGGACGCTATTTGTTGAGGGATGAACGAGCCAAGGATTGAAACGATTTATCTGTTGTTATGGATTTAGTTCCTCTAATAAAACATCTGGGCTTTTTTCTCCATCGTATCATCATAATGGTCACTACTGTCACTACTGTCACCACAAATCAGTTTAAGCATTTCAGATATATATTTATATTTATTGTTCTTTTTTCAGGCCCAGGAAAGTCATGCCAGTGTAACACAAGTCAAAAAAGTTGGTGAATCTCCTTTGCAGACTTCTCCGGCTGATCCAGTCAGTGTGTGAAATTATCATGATGAGCTTTCTCTGGTGCTGGCAGGAGGCGAAGTCTTTGGTTTGAAACAGGGGAGCGAACCTCGGAGGAAGCTGGCGTTTTTGTTTGTATGAATAGCACCTGTAAAATAGCCAAGCAGGTGTACAATCAACCTGTGTGGAGTGTTCTCGCAGAGCAAATTTTTACACCTGCCAGAAAGTAATTTTGGAGGAGCAGCAGGATTCCTTCCACTTTATACACAAATCACACAGCTTTTGTGTGAGAAGGTGTAGGTACGTGGTGTGAGAGTGTGCACCTGCACGTGTGTTTGTCTGTATGTGTGATATGAGCTAAACAAACATGAATATGATTTATATGAGCATTAGCATAAAATAATCGAATAACCAAAGCTTAATAATAGACAGATCTGGAAGGTATTAGTCATAAAACAAGCATCACATGAAAGAGTCCAAATCAAAACACAACATTCACACTAATATTAACAAAAATCTACATTTTAATACATTTCAGTAAAAAAAAAGACATTTTATCCACTGCTGCAAGTGCAATGATTTTGACTTTAATCTGCCTCTATTAGCATTCTTTACTACAATGTATTTTAAGGCTGTTATTTTTTAATAAATGCATATTTTTCCTTGATTTATTTTTATTGTTATTGTTGTTACTATCATTAATTACTCTTTATTTATTTATTATTATATTATTATATTATATACCCTTAATTTAATTGTACACGTGCAATGACAATAAAAGGCTATACTCACGCAAAAGTACATTTTTAAAAGGGAAAATTAAAAGGTTAGAAGATTGGAAATATCAAATGCAGTTAGAAGTCACTGTATATCAGGGTCATCACAGACTGTCATTGTAGCACCAACAACCTCAACCAACACATAAAGTAAATTAAGCTTATAACGTAACGTGAAGTTGCAGCTCACGTTGCAAATGCTTTAAATTCAATAGAAAAAAACATGTACTATATTATAGTTATTTTTTAGAAATATTTGCAAGATAATGTGTGTGGACCCAATGCATAAGAAAAGAGGGAGGAATAAAATATATATGAGCATGCATGTTTGTGTGGATAGGACATAAATGTGCTGTTATGGAAAAGTAAACCCTCCATCATGCCTGGTTGCCTCAGAGGGAATCTAAAGTAAGATAAAGTTTACTTTTATTGTCTCCATTGGAAAATTCTACCTCTGCATTTCATCTTCTCTAGTATACACAAGGGGGAGTGGGCTGACACTGAAGGCATCGCTTCCAGATCTATGCCTGTACCTCGGTCAAGGGCACTGACAGGAGAATTAACCCTGAATACACATTTTTGATAGCAAGGAAACCAGAAAACCCAAAGTAAAGCTGCAAGGTATGAGGAGAATATACAAAAGTCCGAAGAGAACCTGTGAGGCGAGCCGGGTCAGTGACTGATATCCACAGCCGTCAATCAACACCCCATTTAGTACCCAGTAAGTATATGAAAATGCCCGTGATTAACACAAATTGGACTGGAATATTTTAGATTTTCTTCAGCCAGATAACACCGGCACAGAAAAGATGCACCGTTCCAGATTTGCTGAAAAATAAATGTGTGTTTTGCCCAGTAACATTAAAACAATTAAGCTATTAAAACTAATAAACTAGTAAGCACTGAATTAATTTAGTAATGAGTGTTCTCATACACTGTCTCATAATGGTCAAATTAACCCATGAAGACCCAAACAGCCACTGTTGATCCACTAATCCTATCAATACATGTCAAGGATTGGTACAAAATATAGTTATTTATTTTATCATGGTCATCAGATGTGATCCATTTTGACGTTCAGAGGCTCTGTAGTTACCATAGATACACCATCATCTCCTACAACAGGCGTGAATCTCGGTTTAGTTCAGGGGCCACATACGATCTCAAGTAAGAAAAAAAACCAGCATAATGATACATTTAAAAATAAATAAAAGATCAAAACAAAATTGTCTTTGCTTTAGCACACAAAAGTAAAAGTGCAGTTTTGAGGAAATTACACCTCAATTTATCATTTGCACATGCATATTATAAGATATCACGTGCAACATATCATGTGCATATCACAGTGGATATACAAACACGCAATACATCCAGTAACAGGCAGAATATTGTTCAGATTACACTCATAGATATACAGTATTGTTTAATTACATATTATATATGTGTATTTTTATGTACACTGCAAATATAAATACACATACTTTATATGTACATTGTAAATAGTGGCTGGCTGGATAGCTCAGTTGGTCATAGGGGACCCAGGTTCGATTCCCGGGATGAGCGTCCAGTATGGGTCCTTGGGCAAGACCCTTCACGCTACTGCCTACTGTAGCCACAAGGGGGCGTGTGTCTCATTCTGTCAGTCCTAAGCCCGGATAAATACAAGGGTTGTGTCAGGAAGGGAATCCGACATAAAAAAAATTCCTGCCAAATAAAATATGTGAATTGGATTAGTGACCTCGGGAGGGAAAAAGCCAAAAGGACTCATCATATTTGTACATATAGGAATATATGTACTCATCAAATATTTTCAAATAATTCTTTCTTCACTCTAAAGATGAAACTCTGATGTTGTCATTGTTTATAGATTACTATGTTATTATTTTACCTGTCTGATCCACTTAAGATATATTCACTGTAATATTTGAATTTGACGAGTTCTCACAGGCTGAATCGCATTATTTGATGAGCGGGTTTGAGTCCCTGAGCCGCCTATTTGGCATCCCTGTTCTACAGCATTGGTTCACCAGTAAAACCCACAGATTTAGACCACTGACAGAGCAAGATGCCTGATATTCACTGAAAAAATACAAAGTAAAGTAATATTGTTTAAAAAATTGATTAAACATTTGAGAAAGCTAAAAAAAAAAAAAAAAGCTCATTTGTGTACTGCCCTCCAGGGTTGCACTGGGTCTTCATGGTTTAATAAACAGTGTTGAATGCACATACGACATATAAGTGTTTTCATAGTGAACGGACTGATGCGCTGTCATTGCTGATGTTGTCCAGAAAGCACCACCTCAGCTTTCAGAGGAGCGTGTGCGTGTCCTTCCCTTTTTGCCGAGGGAGCTGCAGTGGACATACATGAATAACCTGGAAGGGCTGAGAACAGGACGTTATCCTCCAGCAGTCCCACCAGCTCTGGGCAAAGTTAGAAGAAAGACTAACGCCACCCAAATGTACTTGAGCACTGGAGCAAAAGCAGTTCCTCTATCATTAGATCCACAACTGCAGCTTTAAGTCGTTCACTTTCGGTTGACTTTTCTTTTCTGTTCTTTCTTTATTTATTTATTTATTTTGGGGGGGTCTGGTCATCATATGCCTTGACAGTCGTATAACAAATGACACACGCTTTGATGAATGGGGGTTGTTTCTTTGCATTTCCCAATCGGTGACTTCGAGAGATATGAAGAGGTTAAAGGAAATGGTCAGTGCTGGAAACACTCGGAGCATATGAGGTGAATTGTTTATTTAAAAAAAAAAAAAGAAAAAAAAAAGGGTGGGGAAAAAAAAGCATTGCAGTCCCAAAGTTGCAGTTCCGCAGGGGGAGTTGAATGACCTGCCAAATCTAATTTCTCAGTTTGTGTATTTACCAGAGTTGCTATAGCGGGGGGAAAATGTATTGTGTCAGCGCCTGGCAGCTCTCTCTGTTATGGAAGTTCACTGACCCATTATTTAGTGGTACGGTGCGGTGAACACTGTTGTTCATGACAGCAAAAGTAAGAATCAGAACATGACTTGATGACATACTGAGAAGACTACCCCCCCACACACACACAAACACAAACTAATGTGTATGACATCTCATTACCAGATTCATTGTATGTGTCTGTGTAATGACAAATAAAGGAAGTCTAAGTCTAAGTCTAATGATCAGACCCCACATTTTTTAAGGCAGCAGCGCTGCTCTAATGGAGATCTATGAAAATTTAAACAGGTGTTGAGCATTAGTGTTTTATTTCAGTATCGGTTACAAGATTCATGAAATTGCAGTTTGTTGAAAAAAAAAGTATAGATACCAACCCCGCCCCCCCCAAAAAAAAGAAACAAGGGGTGTTTTATTTGGTTAGGTTTATGTCTTTTTGCTTCTTTGTTAATTCTAGTAGCAGAACTATTGATTAAAATCA
>JAPTHA010000007.1:11504005-11515876 GCA_029814585.1 Gymnapogon annona
AGAAACAGCAGTGATAGGAGAACGAAGTTATACAGATATCACAATTTGGACAAAAATGTGCCATAGGCAAATATGCTAAGTCACATTTTTTGTCCAAATATATGTATATATATTATTTTTTCTTTCATTTCTTTCCTTCCTTTAATTATGACTATATTTTGTTGTTAATGTATGTTATTCTATTAATCAACTTTACACAGCCACTTTATAAGCTGATCTGTGTTTAGCCAATTAGAACATGGGTTGTGACATTTGCCGGACCATGTGATATGAGCCATTTGTGAAAGGGAGGAAAATCATATTACACTGTTTTGTTTACACCATTTACAGAAGTCTAATCCTTTAGGTATAAGTGTTAAGATATGAGACCTTTAATGTCTCTGATTAGGCTGAAAAACAACAGCAAACAAGAAACAGAAAAGTACATGAGTGCAGCGACGCAGTAAATCAATGAGAAACGCTGTAATCCGTGAGTCTTATCTGAGTGAGAAAGCTGCGATTAAGTTATTATCTCAGCCAATCTGCCTTGTCTGCTCTTAATCTGGGCCAAAGGTAAAGCAGGGGTAAACAGCAGAAAGAAAGCAGATCACATCACAACCTGCCTATACCTCCAAGGGCTTAGGTACTGTGATGCATTCAAGATATGAAGGCTACATGCCATTAAAATGGGTGGATGATGATGGAAGAACTGTCAAGGTCTTGTTATACAAGCCCTGCTGCTTTATAAAATGTATTGAATCTTTATGTTAAGTGTAAAAACTGCCTGTAGGGCTGAGTGACAATAGTAACATTTTATATCATTAATCACCAGGGTAAATGTCATATCACCGTTATATTGTATTTGCGGATGGCAAACAGTGGAATATTTTACAAATATGAAGTAGTACAAGCCAGTCAGACAGTGCCTTGTTTTACTTTTTCTTCATTATTGTGGGTTACGCAGACTGACACTGTATTGGCACACGGCCAGTTTTCACTAGCCTGCAACATGTGCACTCAGGTTGTACACCAGGCAACCATCTAAACACTGAATTTATACGACACACTTATGGACCATTTGTTATAGAACACTATAGAATACTAACTATCACTATCATTAAAGCTCACCCCCTGCGTATGATTGAGAGGTTCAATAACAAGTATGGAGGGATGCATTTGATTAATGCGCTAGATAGTTTAGAATTTATTTATGGGGATGTGGGCAAAAGCTGTTTGCCTTTCATCATCATCATCAGGTGGACTGAGTTCACGCTCAAAAATTCACAGCCTGCTTTTTTTTTTTTTTGGAGATATTCATCTTTAAATGCATCTAATTGCTAATTTCATCCTGTTAAAAGCTTTGATTGCACTGCTTTAAGGTTATTTAAGGCTGCTTTAATTGGCATGCAACTGAGAAGGTTGCTAAGACACGGCTAGGATGCTTTGCGGAATGGCCAAACCGTACTTTTCTACATTGAGCTGATTTCACACTTCAAGGTGTGTCACCATATGAAACTGACTTTTATATCAGTAGGATTTCATGTGCATGAAAAGGATCCCGGTCGCTGCTCATATCTGGACGCGAAAGGTACAAAGTTTTTTACATTATTGTTTTCCTTTTATTTGCTTCCTGGCTGATGGTCATTTTCCAACTGGGATAGAATTAGGCCTTTGCGTGCCAAACAGGATTCACTGTGATTACTTCACAACAGTTGAGGTGAAAAACAAAGAGGGTCATCATTTGCAAGAATTTGCTCCAATGCCCTGAAAAGAAAAGGGGCAATTGTGGTCACACAGTCGAGTAGAGACAGGGTTTCGGTGAAGCCACCGGTTAAAGGACTGAAAGAATGGGAAAGGCCTGGCAAACCTCCAGAAAGGGAGGGCAAACAAACTGCAAAGAAAGACAGGTGTAATAAAAGACATACTCCGTCAAAAAAAACAAAAACAAAACACACACACGCATGCATGCATGTCCTGCAGCATTTGCAGTCGACACTTGACAGCAGTGAACACCGGAAGTTATTTATTCAATTATTTTGAAGATGTATATTCGAGGTTTTACTCACCCGACTCAGACCCATGTGGTAGCTGCTCTTCTCCAAATCCAAAGACTCCAGTAGTTCCTCCACAGCCTGGACAAAGACACACATGTAAACACACACGCGCGCGCACACAATTTTTCAACTGCAGGATCCGGTGGGAACTTCTACTGACATTGAAACAGTTCAGTAGCCCACAGTTCCCCCCAAGTTGCCATGCTGAACTAATAGTACAATGCAGCTTTCCTCCATCCCTTACATCAATTCCCATCTGTACTTTGTTGTGAAATTCAATAAGCTCAAAAAAAGTATGGCTAGCAACAACTTTCCAACGCCATAAACCAATTATTGTCCAGCAGAATAGCCACCCACTCCTGACTTATCCTCCCTGACCCTTTAACACAGTCCTACACTGAAGTATAACAGGAGTCGGTGTGAAGACTCTCCCTGTGCCTCTGACAGCCTGTGTACTGCAGGTCTGCTGCTGTTTCTGCCTCCCTTCTCCACCAGAGCCTCCAGCCTGAAAGAAGACATCTAGATTACACCAGGACGGGTTTACCACAAATACTGAGGGGCTTTTGTTTGCCACTGTTTCCACAGAAACTCAGCCCCAATAGATAGACGCCAGGGAAAAGAGCTTTTCTTTCTCTCTCTCTCTCTCTCTCTCTCTCCGTCTCTCTCTCTCATTCTTTTCTTTCTAAAAACAAAGTTTTGTTGGGGGTTTTTCAAGCGCACAGTAACAAATAGCTGCACATTTAGTGGATAAATCCATCAAAGCACAATAAACCCTCACTGAAGGTGGAGGAGAAATCACACTTCCTTCAGAGTTTTCTTTTGCCAACTGAAAATTCAGGTTTTAATTTTGTTACAACTTAAAAATAATAAACCCAATGAGCTAATAATTTAATTGAAGGAAATCCTTAGAAAGTACTTTTCAATGAAAAAAATATATATACGACAAAGATGATGAGCCCGGCTACTTTAGAGCACTCTCTTACCCAAAGTACTGATCTGGCTTTTCAACAGGCAAGAAAGGTTAAGTTGATTAGTTCATTACAATGGCCCTGATGAATGAAGGTTTATTTCTGTCAGTCGGCTGCTGACAAATCAGGGGCAGATGTAATGAAGCTGCCTCTTCACAACATCAATCTTCACTGGCTAATGCTGGAAGTTTACATTTTGCTCCCTCTTTGGCTGATTGACTTACTCTCTTTTCATCCTTCACAATGTAATTCCTCCCGAGCTTTTTGGTGAGATGCGGCGCCAGCACGTCAAAACGCCGTCGGAACTCGGAGAATACCATGTGATCGGGGTAACCTGTAATCATCAGCACGGGGGGAAAAAAGGAACATTTATTTGTATAGTGTGATGGGCAGGTGATCCTAGTGTCACAATTACAAATATTTAAGCAGACTTTTTTTTTTCTTTTACACATAGACAAGAAGGTTGGTATATCTCCAGCATGTCTGTCTTTGATTGTCTGATTTAAAGAGACTACCTCACCTTGCCTATAGATTCGGAGAGCATCCAGTAGCTTGGAGCCCCGGAGCTGAGCACGGAGCAAGGCAACATCTAGCTGCATTAAGCTGGTATCACTATTCTCCCCCTGAGCCTCACATTCCCCTCCTTTGAACAGTGATCCACTTAGAGCCTTCAGGGCATCAGCCTTGGGCAATATGCAGTGAACAAAGTGAATCCTGGACCTCCGCACCATGTCGAGGAGAGCATCCTGGAATGGAAAGAGCAATGTTAGAGAGTTTGGAGGTAGACGACTGGCACAGTGCCAGTGACAAATCCTCAACTGACAGATCTATATGGAATCAGCTCTTTATTACACTGGCCCGAGTGGACACTTCTGCAACATATGAGATTCTGAACACTATATGAGCTACTGGTGATGGTGCTTATTTTACATCATTAAATAAAAATAATATTTCCTTGAGTTTTCCCTCCTGACCTTCTTCTCAACTCTATACAGTACTGTATTCTTAGCTTTTTATGAATAGTATTGATAGCAGTATTTTATATTTTATGACTTTCGACTTCAGTTTTGCAAATTTATTCACCTTGTCTGGGTAGGAATGAAAGAATATCTATAGCATTATTCTCTCACACGACCTTAAAATGAGGATCAATCTCATCTCCTGCTGCAGTGCCATTAAAACGATCCTACTTTTTTTTTAATAGAAATGGAAAATAAATAACTGAAAAATAGGTGAATAATAAACCTTTAGCTTTCAAACACCACTGCAGACATGAGGTAAAAAACACCTGTGTCACAAAACTCTGAGTGATGTTCCTCACCACTTGAAGTTTTATCTGGATGCAAAGGGATTTTTTCTTGATTGCAGCCACGCCGGTGGTGAAGGTCTTCCTCATGCTGGTGGCTCTTCTCAGAGACAGCTGGGACACACCCTCCAGGCCGGCGATGGACCCGGACAGAACCGTGGCTCCGCCTGCGCGGCTCATGAACAATGAGCTGATGACCTTCCTGCAAGAGCGACAACGACTCAGCCCGTTTTCAAACCATCGCTGTTATTTCAAGTCACAGATCAACCAAAGACGGACTGACTTCTGGGAGTCCTGCAGGAGGCTGGCGGCGTTGGCGGCGGCTGGATTCTGCTTGGCATAGTTCAGCCACCCGCAGACATCGTACTCCACCCAGTCGGTGCCGTGACTGTGTCCCAGCAGGAAGTGATTATCCTTTTCACTCTTCAGGAGGAAAGTGTGACCTGGTGTAAATGTAAATATAGGTTTTGTCAGAATCTCCTTCAGAAGGTTATAAAGCCTATTTGAAGAGTTTATGAAAGCCATCCGATTCATTTCAACCCAGATGAACTTTAACGATACGGTAACATTTAAAAGACATCATCTGCCACCCTTTAGCCTCTTCCAGTGTCAGTGTACTGATAAATAATGCAACTCCCTAACTGAAGTGTGGACCAGATCAAAGAGGCATGAGTGAAATGCTTGTGAGATAAGCCGAAACGGGACCCGTATGTAAATGGCAGCTCTTGAAGGACTAAAATGAAATGTCTCTTTTTTTCCATACTGTTTTTAAAGTCTCTTGTGTTCAATTTGTGGGACTTTATAGATCGGAAATTGTTTAACCCTGCGGACCTTATGAAGTAGCTGCTACGTATATAGATGGGCTTTCTATAACTCATCCATAGTGCTGGTCAATCTGTCAGATAGCGTTTAATGTATGATGTGGTCCGCACAGGGCCCATTCACTGTGACACATCGCTGCGTACGACTGTGAGATAATACATGACACAAAGAGTGATCAGGGGCCTCGCTCGCCTTTACTCTCGCCCTCAGCAGGTCCATAGTAGCTAAAGAGACGTCCCAGTAGTGTTTCCTCCGATCCCCCGGGCTGCAGCGCCTCCTCCTCCATCAACCACAGCAGACCTCGGGCCTCGTCAGTTCTCACGGGACGCACCTGTCAAATACAAATATATACACAAGCACACAGAGGTCCTTAGTGCCGCCATAACGTGGTCACATCATCCTTTTTAGCTCCGTAGCAACTGCACGGGAGCAGAAATAAACACAGACCTGGGGATTTTTTTGGCTCTTTGTGCCTCTCACTCTCTCACAATCTAACAACGTCCATCCCTGATATATTACACTTTAAGAGTATTTCGTCAAAGCTGCAGTAGGGGAAAAACCAGCAGTGCAAAAGTGAAAATACACATCCTCCGGCGGCGTTCTGCTCCTTGTCTGAAGCACAGGCTGTATATACAGATGAACGCCATTTCAAGTCACTGTGGGAATGTGAAGCCAGAACACTGACAACCTTTCAGACGAGACCTGTCATTGACCCTTTACTAAAGCAGCGACTGACCGATCCTACATTAGCACATGTCACAAAGCTTCAGGCCTGTCAGGCTTTCACATCACATAAAGACCAAAGCAGTGAGTGAATGGAGCTCATATATAAAAATAGTTTTAGTTACTCTATGTGCAACGCTGATCAACGTCCAGAATTTGTCAACTAGAAACATCCCAGCAATGTTTTTATCACCAGTTAAAGTCAGAATTTAATTTAAGTGCTCCTAAGAACACACTGATGTAATATACAGTGTTTATACTGTGATGTGACATATAAGTCAGACATAGTTTAGGTTTAGAGGAAGACGACAAAACGCGACCAAAAAAAAAAAAATGAGGAGGATTATAACTGACCATGAACACGAAAAAAGCTGACTAAAACTAAGATGATATGTGTAATTTATTTCAAGGACGTCCAGGAATTTCTATAATTCTACAATTTTGTGACATTACAGACAGCGGTGGCCTAACTGATCAGACGACTTGGCATATTTAAGAGGTTTCTTTTTTTTATTGGCTATTAAAAAAACACATAAAACTAATTAAATATCTATAAAGTTGTCATTATGTTCCATAAATCATAGAACAGAGCCATCATAAGGAGATTTAGGTTGTCGTCTTAGGAAAAAAAAAAAAACAAGAGAGAACTGAACCTGATGTGCCTTGTGTGATCACGGTCAGGTATGACCCGGGTTAAATTAATAATGATGCAAGACTCTCAGGACACAGCTGTGAGATTCTGTTGAATGTACAAGGCCAAGCCTGCAAATTAATGACATATTGAAGTTAAAAGTGGACACAAACAGCAGGACTCACTTCACCTGATGCTTGTTGAGCAAACATCTGCATGTTTTATGAATCGAAATCATGTTTTGGAGGGAAAAAAATAAAGGTCAGTATTTTCACATCTGTCAGTCCTTCTAATAATGGCCACAGTGGCCCCCACTGCAACAAAATAATCACTCAGATGTACACCAGCTATAATCAAGGAAATAAAATCATTTTCTGAAATAAATGACTTAAAATATGTACTTCAGAACGAGAGTTACAAATGTAACTACGGTTTTATCAATCCCGGATGACCACCAGAGGCGGTGCTTCAAGCACTGAATGTTCCCTTCGTGCATGCGCAGTTCGAGTAGTTATACCAACAACGTCACACCTATGACCCTCGGATAGCCAACCGGAGGCTATATAGCCCGGTGACATCCGAGGCTCCGGTCTCACAGGTCACAGGTGTGACGTTGTTGGTGTAACTACTCGAACTGCGCATGTGCGAAGGGAACATTCAGTACTTGAAGCACCGCCTCTGGCGGTCAGGAGGGATGAACTAGAACTACACTGACATCAACGAACACCACACAGTTATATGTACTGATAAACATATCTTAAACCACCCATAATGGTGTTCCTTTCAACTGGCAGACAGTAATTTTTCAGCATCATATGATTCACAGCCAAAGCTTACAGGCTTAACAAAGGGTCAGTCGGCTAAAGTGTCACGTCATAGGCCGTAGTTGACACACAATCAAATTCCCTCCCAAGCCACATGAATCACAATAGACTAAAAGGTTATTATGAATTACGCTTTGCATGATAGCATCACAAAACACCTTGCCTACTGAAGCTTTAAATGTTTGGTTTCCCTGTGTGCATTTATTTTGCCCTGCGCTCCGGGTTCACATCAGCCGCTGCAGGATTAATGGCATCATCAATTTAGCATTTTCTTATAATTGAAACGGAAATAAAATGAGTTCATGAATACAGAGAGTGTAGCTGGAGAGGAGGGATTAAAAAGTAATACAATTAGTGGAACAATTAGTATAAAACACAGAGAAGGAAAATTAAGCCCTCTTGTAATATATACATCGATGGCCATAAAATAACATAATATAGAAATGCACTGCATAGAGAAGGCATATCGGTAATTAGAGACATTTCCTTATGTTTGGAATTTTAGCACAAAAACATCATCAAAGTCAGACTCTTTGCACCTGTGGATTCATCAATTGCGCTATTGTTCTGCAAATCGAAGGGGTCTCCAGAGGTGGGTTCATATGTTGAATGCTTATATCCACAGAACCAGACCTACACAACCGAAAAGTGCTCCAGTATCTATCAGGACATGACACTGGAGACATCCTTATCAGCAGTACACACTACACTGACTGCAGCATATCAGTTTGGAGGAGACATATGACAAGTACGAAGCCCGCAATGAATTGAGTATTAAGGTTGTTTGTGATAACGGACATCCAAGCTACAACAGGGGAGAAAAAAAAAATATCTAAAAGAAATTTTTGATCAAAACGTCCTTTCATTCCTCACACAAAGGGTTGACTTTAGAAATGACTTTGAAGAATGTGTGTTTATATATATATATATATATATTTATTTATTTATTTTTTGTTTGTTTGTTTGTTTGTTTTGTTTTGGGGGTTTTTTGCCGCTTTGGTTTTTAGCACGATTTACTACAGTTCACCGCTTTGGATGACATCCCCATTAAAGTGAGGGACGTTTGAAAAAGTAAAGCACTCACACCAAAACACGTTGGAATTATACCACAGTGATCTATGACTCTTTAAACTCTGCCATTTCTGTTTCCATGGTGCAGATCACAGGCTGCAAAGGCCAAACATTGATTTTCTTTCTTCGAGTCAATTCTCTAACCTTTCTTTTCCTGCCCAGACCCTCTCTCTCTCATCTCTGCCAAACAACACCTTTCAATATTTAAAAACTCACATAAAGAAAACTTTTGATGCTTAAAAGACCACATTCATCGTTGAATAAAGAGTATTCAGAGATTACCGAGTGGAAAAACATCATGAAAGAAATGCAAGTCCCCTAGGTTTTTTGAGAGGCAAATTATTATACCAATGCATTTATGCATGAAAATATCAAGGGGAAAACAAGTGACTGTGCTGCAAATGTGGAGAACAGTAAATATTAGTGAAGAAATTAAGACAACGGACACATTAAACTTGTTTGTCTCACCAGTGCTTGGCTTGAGGCTTGATCTACCACTGCCACAGACAAAGAGGTGCTGGGCTCCGTGTCGTCTAGAACGAGTTCGATGTTCTCCTGCAGGAAGACAGACAGTTAGATTGACAGACTCTGAAATGACTTCTAAAACTGCTGTTGTTTTTATGAGACTGAGAATAAAAAGAAAAGGAAAAACATCACATTATCTCTTGGATCATCTCGAAGTCTATAAATGTACGTAGATAATGTAGAAATGTACGTAAGGTATCCCCATAGCAACAAAATAAAGATGATTAAGACAGTTTCAGGACTGACATCTAAACCAATGATCATTTATTCAAAGAAATCAGTATATATTGACATCCAATGGCAATAAATTTCTCTTGAATCTATTTTAAAAGCAATAGATTGTATTTGTAGTAAAATGTTGAATTATTGTGTGAGATTATTATGTTAGACTTGCTCAAATATGAAACTTACTTGAAACACCTTGAAATAGAGTTTTCCGGTGAAATCTGATGTATAGTTTCAGATCATGTAATCAGAAAACAATTGATCAAAATAATAAAAATTATAATTGGATACATTTTTGTCTGTTCACTCTACTCGTCTGTTTGTTATGAGTCTATTATTCACTATTTTGTGAACCATCATATGTTTGAGAGTTGCTGATGAAGTTGAATACAGAGGCACTACGTTTTGTTTACACCAGAACAAAGTTCAACCCCAAACCAAAAGTAAAGAAAAAGGTTAAATTATTTGAAAATGTTGAACATACATTGTAGGGAGTTTTTGTTAAGAAATAAAAATAAAATAAATAAATAAATATAATTAATGAATTAAAATAAATGTTTACAATCCAAATTATGTGCACACATTCAAGTGAGCCGTCTTTTGGACCATTGTCTTCCAGAATGCAGAATAAAAGCAAATTTCTGTTATTTATGTTATCTCATTGAAATTAATGGTGTGACGTTGCATCATTCACCTGCCTTGGCGAGAGATTTCCAATCTTAAGCAATTTCTACTTAAATTAGTTAGTCCTATCTCATATTAGATTTTTTTAAAAATACCATTAATCATAGAAAATATCAGATCTGATCAATGTTTAGGCCGATATTGGGTCAATTCCATATTACTAGTCTGATTGGTTCTGCTAATCATGAATAAGAATCGAGTCCGAATGTCTACCTGAATAACAGCCCGTTTAATAAATTCAACCCAAAGACTATAGCTCCTATTTGGGTGCACATTTGCAAGTTTCCAGTGTTAGCTGAAGGAAAATTCAAAACGTACGACATTTCTCTTTCAACAGTAATAACTCTTGACATTTGTTAAGACTGCTCTCCCTATTAGAAAGTGGACAAACCAGAAGATTTCATTACTGTGGCAGACAATAACATTTCTGGGATGAAGTGGAATTGAATATACTAAATTACCTTCACCAGAGCCAAACAGGCGTTCAGCAGCTCACAGTGACAAAGTGCAGACTGCAGTGGAAATGTGGAAAACGTTGGCAGTGCTAATAGTGTGGCCGTGACAGATGCCAGTGTTCAAGTGGAGTGTGTATGTGAAGTAGCCTAAATGATTTCTGTATTCATGCTCCGGAGCGTGAACATCAAGAGAAAATACAAAACTATCCATATACAGCTGCAGTACTCGCTAGCATTTCATTCAAAAATACATATCTGTTGTGCGTGTCATAGTTTAACCTGCACGCCGCTGCCATTATTGATAGCTAGCGCATTCCTAAATGAGTCTGACCCAGTTTCCAACAACAACAAGCCTCACAGTTTCTTGGATTTTTCTGAGATGTTTTCACCGACAAGAGAAAATTACACTCTGCAGATTTACACAATTCTTCATGCAATAATTCCCCTCCCTGCCAAGCAGAGGCTGTGGGTGGAAATGTGGGCGGGAAATCCCAGGACCCTTGTTCGTAGCATTAAAAGTAATATGATCAAGATTTTTGGTTAACTTTAGTGTTCCATGAGCTGAGTTTTAAAAGAGAAGGGTATTTAGAGATTAAGGATAATACTTGGTTGGGTAATAGTGGCGGTGATGGGTTCTGAAAGGGGCTGGAGAGGTTTAAAAGGAGTCTTAATGAGGATGGAAATAGATCAAATATTCCCCTTAAAAAGTGTGTGTTAAATTCATCAGGAAGGGCTACGTTGGGTTATTATCACTCAGCAGTGGTAGACAGGTTTCAAGGGAGGACAGAGGAAGAATGGTTCCTTCATCAGGGAGTAACATCACTGCGATGCGGCTGGGTGTGTCTCCCAACGGCAACTGTGAGCAACTTCACTTTGATCTCAGCAGAAGAGGTGAAGACTGGCATCGCTAATGAGGTGGCCCAACGCACCAACCACTTCGGCTCGTCACAGCTTGTGACAGGTGGGAGGGATGGTGCACCTGATGTGTTAACACGTACAATATTGAAGTTGATACATCTGACACGAAGCAGGACGCAAAGGGAGAGAGAGGAAGAAACGGAGGGATGAAAGAAAACAATGAGGCAACGTGAAGGGAACTTTCAGCACGACTTGAGTCTACCTCCTTGTATCGCTCCAACTCCTGCACAAAGGTGCGCTGATAGAACAGAGTCTGCAGACGTTCCTGTGTGTAGTTGTGACACAGGTCCTCAAACGTGGCCCCACACTCACGCTTCGCCAGCCTGGGGTTCTGGAAGCCTGGCGTGTCCACAATGAGCAGAGAGCACAGCGGGTGTTGGCTGGACTTTAAGGCTCTGCAGGCACACGAAGCAAACACAGAAATATTAGAAATACAATGCAGCTATACATTTATTGATTATATGCAGTGCATAACTCAAACTCTGACCTTAGCACTCCATACTACATGCTCACCTTTACCCTCTGTAGATACAATCTTTCCTTCTTCCTTGAACCGACACTTTAATGCCAAATGTCAAATCTCTTACACTGACATGGTTCAATTAGTGCTATAAACAGAAAACACATTTCATTTCCTCCACTTCCATGTTCATTCCTGTTTCTTTTCCGCCTGGTGTTGATGTAAG
>JAPTHA010000007.1:11517466-11535807 GCA_029814585.1 Gymnapogon annona
CACACACTATTAAATAAATGTCATAATTTCTAAAAGTATTAAATGTGAATAGAATAGAATAATCCGGCTGGACAGCCCAGTTTGTAAGGCAACCGGTCTGGTGCATAGGGGACCCAGGTTCGATTCCTGGGATGAGCGTCCAGGGAGTTGTGTCAGGAAGGGCATCCGACGTAAAAACTCCTGCTAAATCAAATATGCGAATTGGATTTACTGTGGCAACCCCGGAAGGGAAAAGCCAAAAGAAATCAATAGAATAGAATAGAATAGAATAGAATAGAATAGAATAGAGCATTGCACTAGTGTGGATGTACGAACCGGTTTATCATTGAAATGAGGATGGTGAAGAGTTCAGTGTAAAGTCCTGATGCCATGGCTTCTAAACATTCCATAGCTGTCGCCTTTGAACCTGGAATGAGAAAACACACACAAACAACATACGGTAAAAATGTCCATCTGAAAATGGTATCGGTTGCAGTACAAGAGGATGATTCTTAATTTATGCATCATAAATAAGCCTGCAGTTATGGTAAGTAGACCACACTGTATCATGGCATCATATTTGAGCCAATTTTGCCCAAAGGCTTGAAAAAAAAAATCCAAACTTAAACCTAAAAATTGTCTCCATAAAAGCGTGTTATTCAGGGCTCAGGTGTTTCAGGTCAGATCAAACAGCACGTACCTCATGTCTATGCCTTACGGCCATAGCCACCTGTTAAGCCCTCCTAATTCATCACATGATCGTGCAAAGTAGCAGCTTTATAGTCGTGTGTGCATAATCGCCAATGACTGTACTTGTCACGGGGGAGGACAGATACAGGAAAGGTGAATCAGAGGTCAATGCCTCCGTCCCTGCTGCGATAAGACTTTTAAACACTATCCTTTTTCGTCCTTCAAACTGTGCGCGGCGGTCGGGGATGAAAGTCAGAGCACACACACATGTGAAAAATCAATGTGAGGCAATTATGATTACAAGGACAATGAATGAAGAGTGAATCCAAAATTGCTTGTCCTTACGTAGCGTGTGTACTTATCTGTCAATAGCCATTGTAAAGCTGTGGTATTCATTACTAAGATAAGCTTTACTTTCTACAGAGCATGCAATTTCCCTCAGGTGATGAGCGGAGGGTTATGTATGTGCCTGTGTGTGTGTGTGTGTGGTGGTGGTGGGGGGGGGAGAGTGTGACAAAGAGTAGTAGGAGTGGAAAGGGGTGGGGGGGTGGCGACTGTGTGGCGTGAGGGGGGGAGTGTGTTCCGGTGTACCTGCATCTGCCGTGCCGTTTTCCTCAGCAGTCTGGCGGATGGTGCTGGCTCTGGGCAGGGTGCCCTTGGCCTGGTGCTTGAAGATGGAAGAGGAGAGCTCCTCCAGGGTGCAGCCCAGCAGGTAGGCAGCCTTCTGGGCCCACTCATGACGTGCAAATTGTTTCCTGCCAGCTGAGACACGTGCATGAAAACCTCCATTAGCCCTTCTGCCAACTACCCCAGGCACATGGCTAGCCGGGTGTAGCTTTGTGACAACCCCGTCTCTGACAGGGTAAGATTATGTCTCCGGTCAAGCTGACTCTGACACAGCTGGAAACGGCATGCACTAAGAGCTCGCTAAAAATGTACGAGGCTCAAAATTTGTACACACACACACACACACACTATAGCACGACAGTTCGCATGCCTCAAACCTACCATGTATGAAAAATAAATAAATAAATAAATAATATTTGAAGAGACATTTCCCCTTTAATCATCAAAAACGATGAAAGAAATACTTATCATTCGGAGACATAATTAGTGTACTTTCATAAAGGCCTCTGTTTATTATGTTTCCATTTGATGCTCGAAGCTGAGCAGCTGATAGAAACATGCAGATATGAAACCACTTACTTCACTTTTAATCCACCGTGGAGTGGTATCTTTTAAGACTGAACAGAGGGAAATGTGTGGCTTTTCACACAGAGTAGTGGGTTCGCGCAGTTTCATCAGCTCTCCACAAGCCTTTCATATTTGTATTTTTCAATAAGAAAGAACACTGTAATGACCACCAAATATTACGCTTTGCTTTGATAGATACGCCGCGCTACAAGTTTATTTAAATACCAATAAAAGGCGTCACAGAGGAAAATGGGTTGGCTTAATTTTTTTTTTTTTTTAATCAAAACTGAAGTACTTGGCTATGAAAGATGCTTTTTTTAAAATAAAAAAAAAAACTGCATACGACTGTAATAAATTCTTTCTATTTGCGCATATTGAACATAAACGCTAACTCTTCACCTCAGAGGGAGAAATAAGTTCATCATGAACTGGGGCTCTTTTAATTGGTTCTTGCGTGACAGAGATCATTGCTGCCCTCTTGTGTTACTCCACCAAGCTGCACTGTTGTGTCCAAATGGAATCAGTATTTACAGAAATAAATTCAATATTCTCTCAGAAATGAAGATCAAATGTAATTACTACCACTGTGCTATCTCTTGGCCATAACTTTAATTCCATCATGCATTTTTAATTTGCTTCACTTGGTATTATCGGGAGGATTGCAAGCCTATCAATACAAGACAAGTCACCCAGCAATTTCAAGATCAGCACAAAGTTGTTTAGTGTCTTTATTCCCCACAGCAGATGCCATACGGATTACAATTTGATGCTGATTTTTTTTTTTTTTTTTACTTTTCTTATATGATGTTTCACAGCCGTAAAAAAAAACAGACTGGCAAGCAGGTGGAGAGGATGACAGAAAATTATTTGGCAGGAAATTCTGCATGACTGACAAGTGTGTACAGGGTACGCAGAGTGAATACAAACACGTAACACAGAGCACCGCTCCTGTCCATAGCTTGTGATTTGCAAATTACTCTGCCTTTGTGAACAAATGCCATAATAGAGAACACAGAAACGTCTTAGTGAACTGATTTGCATAGAAATGCTAAACAGATCAAATCAGATTCTGTCCTTCACTTGACTTTGCTAAATTTATACATCAGAAACTTGTTAAAACAACACAACAGAAATCATTCAAAATTCAGCAAAGGTTTCACTCCCTCCATCTATGTGGAAACGAACAAATAAAAGCTTTTCTTTTTCTTTTTTTTTTTTCCAAGGCAGAGCTCATACTTATAAATAAACCGTGAATAACACCACCCTCTACAAAGCAAATCTGCATCTTGATCACTTGCTGTTAAAGCCGGTACATGTCTCATTTTAAAATATTGCCAGACATGTTACCTCAGAGGAAGGGAAAACATTCAAACCATTTTATATTACATTAGGTTTCAACATTTAAATATCTTCAGAGACAGAACGTTAACGCGAACTACACTAGGCTTCTGCCCAGTCATGTCAGGATGCAATATTCACTTATCAATAGTTTTTTCTATATGAGCTGCAAAATAATTTGCAGCCACTAGTCTCAGAAGATTCCAGTGTTTCAGAACGATGTCTATTTAACGCGTTTGTTCATTGCAGCCAGTGCCACAGGGTCTGTGATCCAGTACAAATACGAGGTATGACTTCACCTACTGTATTTTCAACTATAAATCAGTGCTATTGCCGAGTCTGACGCCATGTGCGCCAACGTCTTTAAAATGAGCAGATGCATAATTCAGTGATCTGGATTACAGCTGTCTTGCATCACACAGATGATCTTAAACTGATGAATGAAGCATGAAGCACTCTTTAAACAATTTTGGTACCTACTTTAAAATGACCTATCAAAGGTCATACAGAGTTTTTGTTGTTTTTTATATTTTTCATCATATGCTGCACTGTGAATACTGATTTGTTCCCAAAAGATTGGAGGTAAAGTTTCACCTTTTCATTTGTCTAGTGCTCCATTGAGAATACTAACATTTACTTGTTTTTTTTTTCCTGTTGTTGCAGTAGTGGTAAACAGTAAAAGTTTTATGAATTCACAAATCTTACCCTTAGTAGCTCCAGCAGCTCCAAGATGGTAGATGGCACTGAGGACAAGCCAGAAGGCCTTCTGTTCATCAGCACTGATACCCAGAACCTTCATAGCAGCTTGTAGTTTAGAAAACTGCTGAGAGGCTCGCTGCTTGTCCTCAACCTGGCAGATATTCACATATATACATATTTAAACTTTAATGCTGAGAGCACCATCTGAGTAACACAATGTGAAAAAAGTACATTTATACAGAAAGACTGAAACATGCAGCTCTTTATGGGATCAGAATGACATTATAAACATTATTTTCCATTTTGCATTAAAAAAAGAGGTTAATATGCATCTTCTTGAAGTTACCTTGGTCTGAGGCATAATTCCAAATGCACTGCTTTCAGCAAAGTGGTTCAGGTGCAGCTCAGTTCTGGAGAAGAAATCACATTTAATTTTGATCTGTGCACAATAATGATACGAACAGTCTATTTTGATACTGTATGTGAATTGTTATGAAATGACAAAGTTGCATTATTTTTAGAAAGGGACAAATAATATGTTGGATTTGTGTGTTGCTATTATGAAATGTATAGTGTATAATCCTGATATGGATATCTGTATGAAACTGACAGTTTTTTTATATGTGTATTATTGTTATGAAATAGACAAGTTTATTTGGTTAATTAGTGAATCGTCTATATATATATAGGTTGGATAAAAGGATGGGGTAAAGGCAGCAGAAATATATACAACTTCATTCCATTCCTTTGAGTATATTACGTTCTCTAAAAATGTGTATAATTGCTTTCATTTTAATATATTCAAAATAAATAAATCAAATAGTGTATTAGACACTAACACTGACTACAAGTCAACACTTCTTCTGTCTTTTGATATCTATGATTTAATTAACACAGTAATTGCAATCTGTCAGCATTACTCAGTTCAAACGTGGTGGATGCCGTGTTCAGTTGGAAAAATAATATTAATTCTGACCTAAGAGAACTTTCCACTCCAGCCATCAAGTAGTAAAAGACGTTAAAGGCTGACTCTCCCTCTGGTCGCCTCGACACACGCATCTTCTCCAGAAGCATGGTCTTAAAGAATAGAGTGAGTCATTTTGTATCACATGAATAACTCTTACAACAAACACAGCAATAGACATTAAATTCAGTGGGTTTTATTCGACCGGTACTGTACGATACACAGTCTATTTATACCTGGATGGAGGCTGAGGTCACCATTCCAGCCTGGTCAAAGTCCAGAGACACAATGTGAGAGAAGCGACTGGCGTTCCCATTCATACAGGTAGAAGCATTTCCAAACGCCTCCAAAACGCTGTAGACCGCCTGCCATTTCTCAGCTACAGTCAACACAGAAACATCAGGTGATGTTTAAGAAGCCACAGACACAGACGCACTGTGGCATTGGTCGTCGTGTCAACCTACTGGAGAAGCTTTTGTTGGTGCAGCCAGCGATGGTGATCAGGTATTGGATGATGTGTTGACAGTTGGTGGTCTTGCCGCTGCCACTCTTTCCCAACAGGACGATGGACTGATCCTGGCGCGTCGTGAGGAGGTTCCTGTAGGCGGTCTGGGCCATGCCGTAAATGTGAGGGGCAGTGTCCTCCCTCCTGCAGCCCTTAAACATCTGCATCACCTGGTGCGCAAGCAGACACCGAAGACAAAGGGATGGTTCGCCATGAGTGAGAGAGGGTCAAAGGTCATATGTCTGATTCCATTCTTGTAATTTAATTTGACTTTAATTACACTCTGGCATTGTGCCATAAGACATGTGCTATTATCTCACCGAGACTGCGGCCTACCTTCTCAGAGTACATGGAAGGGGCACTAATGGGGTTAATGACCACCATGCTGGGCCCTACGTGGGTGTGCACCAGGTTACCGCCATACCGCTGTCGCAGGGAATGCATCACGCTTGACTCATTGAGATACTGCAAGGAGGCCAGGTCCTCCACTCGGTCAAACGATGAAGGGTTTGCCTAGAGTTCAAAGTCAGAGGAGGTCAAACGCTGGCCTCGTGTCACACGTAAATTGATGAGCTTCACAGTTGATTTGGTGATTAAATACCTTCTCGACATCATCTTCATCCACGTCCAATAAAGATCCATCACTCTCCAGGCGGATTTTCACCTTCCCGTCTGGCAGACTGCCTGCTTCTGTCTTCAGGAGAGTTGCTGTATTAACACAAAGAGTGGAGTTAATTTATCATGACATGTGATCTTGACCCGAGTGCAAAAGCCTCAATGCATTTTACACATCTGCTAATGTCTAGCAGTTTTATCTTCCTCAATAATGTCTGAGCTTCATTAAATGTGAACAGTCGAAAACATGGATGGTCTAATTACATACATCATGAAATAGAAAAATAAATAAATAAAAGTGTGGTCGGTTGAGGGGGTGTTTATTTTCAACCCTCCTCTTATACAGCTGGGCCGGAGAATAGTTCTCTCTTTAGCCAGGACATGGCTCGCTGTCTCCCCAACTGTGGTTGGCTGTCCAGCCGGGGCATCGTACAATGCCAGGCTGGATCATAAATCGCTGTCAGACCAGTGCATACTTTGCTGTCTCGCAGGAGCATAGTAAGCTGTTTAGCCAGAGTATAGCTCGCGATCTGGCCGGAACATAGTTGGCCGTCTCCCCAACAATAGTTCTGTCTTTCCGGTGCATTGTTTGCCATTTAGCCGGGGAACAGTATGCTGTACTCATTCGGGCCGGGACCTAGTAATCTATCTGACCAGGGAAGGGTTCACTTTTTTCCCCAGAGCACAGTAGGCATACATGCTGGGTACATTTGCTTTTGTTTTCCATTGCTTTTGAAAGAGTTTGGAGAATATTAATGCCAAAATACAGAGACTGTTTTTTTATAAGTTGTTTTTTAATGATTGACAACCCCCCTAAAAAAAAAAATCAAGTCAGAAAATAAACACACTACCACATACAGTTGTGCATGATCAGTTTGCTACTGTGAGATATACACACACGCACACACACACGCACATATATATACTGTATATTATTGAAGTTTTTACTTGCCCAAAGAAAATCCATCCTTGTGGACGAGCCATACTTTCTCTGCGTTGTACCAGGCTTTCTCGGCTGCTATCTGCTCCTCAGTTTTCCCCTGGTTCATAATGATAATAGGAAAAACATGTATCAGTAATTATTTATCATTACAAATTGAAGGAGTAATAATAAATGATGGCAGGTGAAATATTAATTATGAAGCCAGATACATGCTAATAGACTCCCACCAGGATTCTACAGATGACACTTTCACAAGCACATGAAATATACAAGAGGAACTAAAATTACTAAACTCAGAACTCATATTTCTGCTCCGGCATTTACTGTACGCACATCCTTTCATCACATAGATCAAGTTGCCCTTCAAAAGCTTGCAGACCACGTAGTATCGGCGCTTTTAACGTGTTTGTTAACAATATAACACAGACGGAAGGTGAGACAGCAGTGTTTCACGTCAAATGATGCTATATCATCACAAAGACATCACACAAATGCAACGTTCTGGGGTGGTGGCGTCAGAGGCAATATTTTCAGATGCACACAGACAGGCAAAGTATGCAGTAGTCCTTGGAGACAGTCATCCATGGAAACATGCATTTGTCAACAACACAAAACTCATATATGGAATTAAAGGTAACGTAATAAAGGAGCAGCAGTAAAAAAAAAAAAAAAAATCAGTTTTCTCTTTTTTTTTTTGCTTGACATATTTTTGACGACCATGGGGAGGAGTGATGGAATTCACTAGGGAACACTAAAAGGACACACACCACAACCACAGTCACATGCAGTCATGGTCAAACCTTGGATGCAGAGTGCGATGCCTGAAGGATGGCCACGGGATCCTCTATTACCTTGGACTGGAACGAGAACAAGTGAAAAACAAGGATGTCAATATCTGTCGACTGTTAACAGATTTAAAACTGTAAAATCAACGGATTAAAAGGAGTGCATTAGACACCAGATGAGTTGTCATTATCGTGCAAAAAGGACACACTGCAGTGAGACTGGCATGAGTCCAATAAGGCAACGGTAAACCAGGCCCCATGAACCAGGCATTAGAAGAGTAAGTGAGCAGTTCAAGTAATTCACCATAACAAAATGAGAACATTAATGTATTAATGAGAAGGGATTATAAGGTGCATTGAAGTACACTGTGTACGCCTGCAGAGATTTGGGCACAACATTCTAATAGCGTTGTATTAACGGTCACAGTTAATAAGATTCATATGTAGAAATGAAGGCAACACGCTGCAAAACAATCTGACAGTCGGTAAGAGAAAATGTAATGCAAACCCACCGTACAACACAACAAGATGCACTGGAGACTTTTGATATGACACGCATCCCCTTTATACAGCACTCCAATTCATATGGCAAAATATATCCACATTATTAGTATGGACAGCCAAACAGAAATCTGCAATGTAACGCAGCTCTGTGAAATTGATTATTTAAAAAAAAGAAAAGAACAATTCTAAATACTGGTCACAAACCCCTGACTCAAATTTGATAACTTCTGATTCATGTCAGTTTATTACGTTCAAGACTCCTGCGTGACCCCTGAGTGAAATACAACAGGCAGCTTGAGGGAGGGAGTCAGCGAGTATAGACAAAATAGGTCAGAGAGGGGTCAGTCGAGGAAAAACAAGCTGAGACTCAGGCACTCAGAGGTTGAGGGATGTGAGCCCACGGTCGGGAAGGCTGTACCTGAGAGGATTTGCAGCCTCTGGCGCGCTAGCCATGCAAACAGCAAAGAGAAGAGCGGCAAGTCAGGATCCAGTGACCCACAGAGAAGCAAAAGTAGACACATGGGACATCATTTAAGGCAACAGCGGCAGCATAGAGAACAAACAACAGGAAGTGGAAAGAGAACAAAGAACCAGACGTGGCAGTAGAAACACTGCCAGCAGGTGCTATTCCTGGTACAGATAACAAAGCAATTAAAGCTACCTCAATTAAATAAGAAAACTCATATATATAAATGAATGTACAAGTGGGTATAAAGGAGCTCCCGTTTGGTTTTTTTGTTTATCTTTGGTAATACGTGGTAATATATACATTACCACGTATTCATTTCTATGTATTTTTTTTACAAAATGTACTATTTATTGTATTTTACTTTCTAAAAATTGCACACTGCTTTTGACCTGAGCACCTGATTTCATTACATCCTGGAGTGTAATGACAATAAAGTCTATTCTATTCTTGTATTCTAACTTTGAACAAAGGAGTAAAAATTTAAAGCATATATGTGTTTCTAATGATGTCAGAAACAGAAAGTGTCTATGAGGGTGTATACCCTCATAGACACAAGTTTTTATCTGTAACATCTATTTAAAGGCAACATCATTTATAGCCTACATTCCTCAGGAACACCTTCACTCATTATGTGCATGTCAAAGATCCTTATTTCACACTGACTGGCTATCATCTAAGTGGGAGTGGGCTTGTTGTCATTTCTTTACACGTGTCCCTCTCTCCACTGAGGTTGGCCAGAAAGGAAGCATTGGCAACGCACAGCAGCTACAAACCAAACCAACTGAGTGGGAGAGAGAAGTTACATTGCTGACATCGGTGTTGAAGATCCTCCTTACGCGCCTGTAATCTTCCTCAGTGGGAACCAGTTCTGGAACCTAGAGTCAAGTAGCATGGTGCAAATGCGTGGCCAGAAAATAAGTATCTCAGAATGTAAAGTGTACACAGCAGGCCAAGTGAAAAGTGAATGAGACACACACGCTGTTACATGTACCTTGGACGTTTGTTCATTCTGAGCAACTGGGGAGGGTTTATCATTGGCCTCATCCTTTACCTTTGTGTCAAACGAGTAAATATCCACAAACAAACACACACACAAAGAGAAGCAATTAAGATGGAGTAATGAGAATGGTGATGACTTTTTTTTTTTAATGCAAGTTCTGTGTGTTAGTCATTTTTAAACACACGTTGTCAGTACGAGCGTCAAGGGGAGGTTGTATTTCTCTGATTTGTCATGTACGTAATTAAATCAGGAAAAGAAAGCAGAATGACTACCTGAGGAAATTGATAGTGAACCATTGCAGCCTAATAGCTTGTTTTCATGTTTGTCGCTCGGCTTCTGTGCAGCAACATGTGGCAACATTAAATCATTTACACTTTGGCTCAACTCTACTCCAACACCAGACGGATCTAACGGTAATTATTGAAAATACTGCATCAGTTGGATGTAGAAGACATTTACTGTTGTAAATATATGCAGCTGTTGATCCTGGATCGATAGTACTTTTTGTTCTATATTTTAAAGTGAAAACTTAATGGCAAACACTTCTTAAAACAAAAAAATAGATGTATTCATTAATGCATCTGTGGTTTGGTTAATTATCATTTCAGATGACAGAAACTACTATGATATCGCTGCCAGAAAACAAAGTTGAATTCCACAGTTACGTCCAAGTACAAAAACAGAAACTGAACCGATTTGCTCTGCCGTGTCTTTTTTCCATAATCAACAATCCACCAGTCCGTTTTCGCAGCCAGAAATGCAGCCCTTTTCACGCACAGATTGAACTATTGAACTGTGAAAATATGTACTAATTTCCGACTGAAAGGACTGCCATAGGATAATAATATTCCTTTTTCTAAAGCAGTCAGTGCAGAGCTGCACCACTCTGCCTGCAGAAAATGACAGTAATGAGTCACATCTGAGTGCTCACAGACCACCTCCGACGGACCAGCCGGGCAGACAGCAGGTCATGAGCATTCCCTTATACCCACTGATGAAGTCTGATCATGAGCCGGTACATGTACCCCATCTCCCTGCACGCTCAGGGTCATTATATCAAAGGGTCTTGTTTTGGTCTGAAATCACATGCATCACCTGATGTGCCTTGAAGAATATATCACCTCATTTGGTTAAAAACAAATACGAGATGTAGCCTCCGGATGATAACGCATGTTAAAATAAAGACGTCTACAATGACCAACACAGGTGAGATAATGAGACAGATGCTCCATGAAATGGAATGTCTGCAATTTCCATGCACCATGCGCCACACAGTGGTGAAGGAGCAAACATGCAGCTTGAGTTTGTACCTCTGGTCTCTTAGCAGCAAGTGGACGAGGGCGTGGAATAAACCCTGTGGGGGGAGCCAGGGGATCTGTCTTAACAACAGGGATGAACCCTGGGGGCCTTGCCAGGGGGTTCTGTTTTGATGGGACGGGACTGGTTTTACTCGGAGGGATAGAACCAGGTGGGGGTGTCAGCTGGTTTTGTTTTGAAGCGGGGATAAACCCAGCTGGGGGGGCTAAGGGGTCAGGTTTGGGAGTGGGGATGAACCCAGCTGGGGGAGCTAAGGGGTCAGGTTTGGGAGTGGGGATGAACCCAGCGGGGGGGGCTAATGGGTCAGGTTTGGGAGTGGGTATAAACCCAGCTGGGGGTGTTAACGGGTTAGTTTTGGGAGTGGGTATAAACCCAGCTGGGGGGCCAAAGGGGTCAGGTTTGGGAGTGGGTATAAACCCAGCGGGGGGGGTCATGGGTACAGACTTGGGTACTATAAAGTTGGGTGCAGCTGTGGATGTAGCCTCTTCTGTTTTTCCTTCCTCCTCCTCCGGCTTCACCTCCTCTTTCAGATCCTCTTTGCGGTCTTGGGTGCGGGTACGAGGCCGGTGCTCCTTGGTTCTACTCCGACCCATTAAGCTGGTCAGGCCCATGGAGATATCATCCCTGTCGCCGGCAGAACCCTGGTATGTTTTGACCACAGGGTCTGCAGCTCTGGCGGACTCAGAAACAGGAGCCTGTTTCTGCTCTTCCATCCCAGAAGGAACCACACGTCTAACAACTCTCCTCACAACCTTCACCACCTTTTTACCACCAGCGCTCTGCTCCTCCTCTGAACCGCCCATGGCAATGTTAGAGTTGGACTCCTGGACTGTGGATACTGTCGACTGAGGACCACTTCCTGTGTCTAGCCCAGGTTTAGAGACTGCCTGAGGCTGGCTATTATCCACATCAGACTAGATACAAACAGAGTAAGGAAAACACCAGTGTGGGTCACTTCTACAACACACAGAAAAGAGTATACTCAAAAGTTACATTTGTAATAAAAGCAACTAAAAAAAAGCAGGACGTGCAAAAAATTGTATGCGTACTAATCAGTTTGAAAACCTTTTCCAGTGACTCCCCGTGACCCTGCAAAAGGATAAAGCGGGCTTGGAGGATGAATGAATGAATGTAAAAAAAAAAGGTATTGTGTGTAATATAACGTTAAGTTTTAACCTTTATGAGTTAATTCCTAAAAGTTTATTTGATTGAGAATAAACATGGAGCACAAATGAATTTACTAGTAACTACAATGCATCTGTAAAATCATACTGACTTCCATACAGTTCAGCCAAGGGTTCATTTAGACATGATGGCAAAAGCTGAGAAGTCAAAGGTATCAGTGCCTGTTATAGATTATTAGCCTAAATGATGATGATTTCTTTTGGCTTTTTCCCTTCTGGGGTCGCCACAGTGAATCCAATTTGTATATTTGATTTGGTAGGAGTTTTATTATTATTATATTATATTACTATATATTAATTTATATTATTAGCCTAAATAGTTTGAGGTAATTTTATACAACAGAGAACACAATAGTTAGTAGACTGTCCAATACCATGCATGAGGAATAAGACTTACATCTGACTTGTTGTCAACGGTAACCTACACAAAGAGAAGCAACACGACAAAATCAAACCGCTGATTCCAGCTAAACCTCTTCCATATCAACATAACTGAACTGTGTCATGCACTAAAGAAACGTGAGGCCAAAAACACACAAGAAAATACAAGACTTCCCTTACGCTCCCAAAATGGAAAGCGTGATTTGTACGCCATGATGATCGGCCAAAATTCATGGAACAAGTGGTGTCGCGTGGAGGATGAAGGTAAGGAATGGTCAGAAGAAAAAAAACGATGGAGAGATGGTCACGGGGGAATTAGGTGTATTTTTAT
Organism: Gymnapogon annona; assembly: GCA_029814585.1. NCBI lineage: Eukaryota > Metazoa > Chordata > Actinopteri > Kurtiformes > Apogonidae > Gymnapogon > Gymnapogon annona. The sequence continues at coordinate 11,530,365 of JAPTHA010000007.1, forward strand.
ATGGAGTGATGAAGAATGGAAATTTATCGGTGAACCATGAAGTACTGTGTCTGCCTTTTCTGCACACAGGTCAAACACCCAGTGGCACCATGTAGCACTGAGGACACAAGACAGGAACAACATGATGAAAGGGACACTATGCTTCCTTCATACTATAAGACATAATGGGATGGAGGTCATGGAGGTCTAACAATAACAAACAGTTGCATAATTAGCAGTGTTATACACTTTGGTAACATCCGGTCCAGTGTTAGTTACAGTCAATATATTGTACTACATATATATATTATAGCATAATATGTTACAGTCCTCTACAAATACACCAAAGATATGACGAACTTGTGTGTTCACTTCATTCATTTATAATGATGACAAATATAGACATAGTCATTTCACACAACAAGTGTTAGATGTGAAAAACGTGAAAAACATTCAAACCAGTAACAACGAATAGTCAGCTGCTGAAGAAGGACACAAGTGTTGTGATGTACTACATGTACATATTTCTGACCGAGCTCCATGCTGCCTTCTCACAGTAGTAGTAGGACTGTTAAAGCGGTGTGAATATTAGCCATATTTACCCCTGAAAAAATCTGAACGAGGAGATGAAACAAAACAAAACAAGAGTGAAATGCACAGCAACACGTTTCACCATCTCTGGCCCGACTTTCATCAGTCTAATCCTATAAATAGTTTCGGGAAGCCATTCTGAGTTGCCTTTGGAGCTCAAATGGAAGTGCCAGGCAGAGCATGTACACTCTGAGCAGCTCATGCCGCTCAGCTCACATGCACACAGTCCACAAGAGGCCTGAGCCCGTTACCTTCTCTCTGGGCCTGGTTAACCTTTCCAATCTTCAGTCTGGCCCTGGGCAGAACAGTCTGGGCCGAGGCAGGCTAAGACTAAGGTCTACGAAATGTTCACAGTCACTAGTCCTGACTGAGTGGGAGGCCAACCTCGAGGGCGGGGTCATAGTTACCACCTCAAAGCCATGGTCTGCAGAGTGGAGGGGGCAGGAGGGGGGTAATGTGAGCAGAGCTGGGCAGGGAGATAGAAGAGGGACAGCTGCTGAAATACAGAAGGTCTAAAAATAGAATTAGCAGAACCACACAATTATCACTGCAACTTCTCCCAGCCAGGATTTTCTCCGAGTGACAGGCATTAGGTGTTCTCCCTCATCAGGTTTAATAATTTGACAAAGTCCTTGCGGCAATTTAAGGAAACACAAATAGGTCCACAATAATGAAGTAGAAGACTGACGGATAAAATAACTAGAGGTGAAATTGAATGAAGGAATTCTCAGTCCGACATTCCATCTTCTACAACAGAGAAACAAAATATCTTTGTTTTGATACAAACGGAACACAAAATTGTCCGTGATTCAAAAATCGCACCTGTTTAATTAGTCATTTGGTAGAACATATACATTTAAAAGGAGGAAAAACAGCATTTTACTCCAATTATTGATGTGTATTGATAAGATTGGTGGATCGGCAGGTATTAAACATTATAGATCAGTAGATGCTTTTGGTCAGTGATGGATGTTTGGGTCTTTATGTGTTAAAAAGGTTGTATGTATATATATATATATATATATATATATAGACATGAATTTAACATCAGACTTATTCAGACTTGTTTTAACATGAGGCTGTTTGGACACATGTCGTGATCCATTTTGACCACAAGAGGGGGCGATAAACTAATGCATGTGCTACCTTTTCTTCATACAAACGTCTGCTTATACATATTACTGACCTAAATTAAAGAAATATTCTTTTAAACCCAACATAATCTAGTAGTCCACTAATGTAGCTAAACAGTATTACTAACATGTTAGTTGTATAAGTGGGTAAAAGTGAAAGCCTCTCCAAACCAACGTGGTGTAAAACCAGGAGGGCACGATGAAAGCAGTGATGCACCAACAGACTCGACTGAACCTGATGAACTCATGCGGTCTCTTCATAATCTCAATGACATTTACTTTGCACACGGCATGCTATGTCGAAAATATAAAGTAGTGGCTCCTCTGAATCTCCGCAAGTAAAAGTATGGCGGAAATACTGGCTGTGAATGTACCAGAGGCCTGTCACTGTGCAGAAAATTAAACGCAAGACAAAAAGGTACTATTTTGTCATTGCACCAAGAACACTACACATATTAGCCCTCCTCAGGACTAAGCCAAACACACACCCTAGCTGATCTGTGTAGCACAGTTTGCTAATCCCCAGAGTCATTTACTGGGACACAGCATCACGTTGGTTGTTTGTCTACAGGCCGAAGATTAAGGACTCTGTGCGACATAAACACGACTGGATGGTTCTCACCCACTTAAATCCTCAGATATGACAAAAGTTGACACCAGTCAAGAAAGCCTGACAGAAATCCTAAACATGTTTTGACCAGTGTCCGCGCTGTAGTGGCTCGGAGCAGAAATGCATCGTGGGACTTTATACGCTTCAGTCTTCTGAGCTCCTTATAAAATTCCAGGATGTGAAAATGGCCCAGATCTTACACAGTAAATAGGCCTGAAAATCTGAACTTCTATTTGAAAGTAGGACACATAAACACAGGAGTCGGGAGCTGTACAGTAAATTTGAGGAGGGGTGCCACCTCACCTTGGGAGGTCACATGGTCAGGGATTGAGGTGAGCGGAAATAAATCAAGGGAGAATTACAAATTTAGCATGTGGCGTCCAGTGAAGGAGAATGAAAAGAACAAGAGCAGCGAGTGACAAGGATTGTGTCGATGAGAGGGTGCGATGATACGCTCAGGAGGAGGAAACATTGCATTACATCTGCAAGACTAGACGGCACAAAACAAACCCTGCAATAACTACCCCTTGCATATATGACTGACAAGAAATAGGTGCATATGGTTTCAGATTTAACTCATTTCAACTGATAACATTCAAATCTACCACCGTCTGAAAGTTCATCTTAAGATGCTGCACAGGTGTATGAATAATGAAACGACGTATGTGTTGACATCTCCAGTACAGCCACTATCAGAAGCCAAATAGCTTTATCCTCGAAAGCCCCACCTCTTCCTAATCCAGTCTGTGCTAATACCCTCAGCGAGTACCTCCCTACTGGAAACGGGGATGATGTCATTTTAATGGGCAGCTTGGGGAGGAGATTACACCATTTGCTAATTTCCTAATGATAAAACTATGTCTGGTTTGCAGAAATAAAAGGAAGTCTATCTGGGTGAGGGGCTTGAGAGGGCTGACGGTGTCACACAAGGAAACAGGTATAGATTAGATTACATTAGATAAACCTTTATTTGTCCCACTCGGGGGAATTCCAGTTTACAGCAGCATAATACATTACACACAGCACACACACAAGTTACTCAAAAATGTGGAACAAGTCTTAAATAATATAAAATACATCAATATAAAGGAAAGGACAGATTGTGCCACAAGTTCAGGAAGAAATCATTCAATCAAACTTTATTTATAGAGCACTTTTCATGCAGGCAAGTGCATCACAGAGTGCTTTACATAATAAAAACATTCCCACCCAAACCACCTCCCTCTCTGTGTGCAAACGGAAAAATTAAAAATAAGTGAATGGAAAAAATAATAGTAATAATAATAATAATTATAATGCAAAGGAACGACCTGTGATACCTCTCCTTCACACACTTGGGGTGTCTGAGTGTGTCACTAAAGGAACTCCTCAGTGCAGTCAGTGTGTGTTTGAGGGGGTGGAAGTCTCTGACCAAGATGGAGTCAGCTTCCTGGAGGTTCCAGGTTAGTCAGCTTCCTGGAGGTGTGATCTGTTGTATTATTGCTTGTTTGCCAACATGGTGTGCTATTAAAATGAGGCTTTTTTAACCCATAAAGGCCCAGCGTTGCTTTTGTGTCAGTTTCCAAATGAAATTTTCTCTATATTTAACGTTTCTTAAGTGATTTATCACCATTTATCTGCTGTGTTTTGTATTTTATCAGAATAAATTTGGTATTTTATTGTTTTTAATTCACTGATCCTACAGTCGATCATAAAAGCTCAGATTAAAGTTGAAGATTATTATATCAAAAACAGAGCAAGCTGCAGGAAAAAAAATATGACTTCCTCAGTCAAATATATTATTAAAAGAACATAAAGTGCGTCCATCCACTGCCATTGATTCAACTCCATGGGTTTTACTGAAGAATCAATGTAGTAGAAGATGATGGGATTTCCATGGTAACTACAGAGCGTCTGAACGTCCAAATGGGTCATAGAGTAAAAAAAACAAATAAAAAACCTAGGCTTTATTTTTGATTCTGAGCTAACTTTTATTCCTCATAATGGATCCATTAGAAAAACTGTTTTTAATCATCTAAAGAACATTCCCAATGTCTGTCCAGTTCCCTCTCAGGCCAACACGGCCTTGATGCATGCTTTTATATGCAGTAGGACTGACTAGTATAATGGCCCGCTTTCTGGTCTTCCAAAAAAATAGAGTCGCACAACTCCAACTCGTCCAGAACTCAGCCGTTCATGCGCTGATGAAGACCAGACCAGGATCACGTTACACCAGTCTTAAAATCCCTGCATTGGCTTCCTGTGGGTTTCAGGATTGGCTTTAAGGTCCTTCTAATAGTTTATAAGTGTCTTAATGTTCTTGCACCTTCTTATCTCCTTGAGTTGCTTCTACTTTACCTTACTGAACCCTCCGTCCTTTTCAACGTTCCAAAAACAAACACCAAACCCCACGGTGACACAGCTTTCCAGCATTATTGCCGTCACTTATGAAACGGCCTGTCAGGGAACCTCAGGGCCGCAGAGCATGCAGCAATCTTTAAAAACAGACTCGAGACCTACCTATTTAATTTGACTTTTAACCAATGCTCCTTTGTTATTTTAGATTTTAACCTTCTATTTTGTCTAAGTTTTTAATTTTGACTTTTAAGTAATACTTTTGTTCTTATACTTTCTATATTCTTCATGTTTTTGATTTATATTTTCCAGTGTTCCCTCAGTGGGGGCCCTTCACACTGGGGGGAGAGTGACAGTAGCTTCCGGTGGCCATGCTCCCCACTCGGGGTCTACTCCTCCGTGAGTGCTCTGTGTGGGGGCACCTGGTTACTGGGTGACGGTAGCTGGACCCCCCTGGTGTGGATGGCTCCAGTAATTGCGCCTCCTCTAGTTGTTTTCTGGTCCTGCTGTGCTCAGCCAGTCTCTCTACATGCCACTAATTTCTGGTCAGGACAGAATGTTTATCATTTATTGCCAGACTAGTTTAAAACTCAGATGTACCTCAGTTTATGGTGTCAAACTATGGAACAGACTTGAGAAAGTAGTACTTGATAGTACCGTTTACACTGATATATGGTATTTTCACTGTTTATAGTACTGTTTACACTGATATATAGTAGTTTCACTGTTTATAGTACTGTTTACACTGATGTGCAGTATTTTCACTGTTTATAGTACTGTTTACACTGATATATAG
>JAPTHA010000007.1:11554504-11565887 GCA_029814585.1 Gymnapogon annona
TCACAACGAGGGTTCCCGGGTGTTCCCCCCCCCCCCACCCCAACCTAAAGCTCCCCCGCCCCTGGTGTGCCAGCGGACAGTCTAGCATTGGCATGATGATGACTAATCCTGGAAGGTGGCAAGTACGAGCAGGTGCGTAGACAAATGGATGGATGGGCTTCGTGGCATTCTCAGTGAGTTCCCAGGTCCCATCGCATATGAGGGAATGACAGCTAGTTTAGCTGTGTGGTGTGTGGATAAACAATGTCCCTGTCTAATGAATAGATGAGCCAAATCAATGAAGATGAGCATACAAAGGTCCCCTGCTGAGGCCCGAGTGCATCACTGCTCAGATTTGTGTCCTTCACAATAGGCTAGATGACATAAGGAGGACATTGTGCGGTTCATTTTTCTTTTCTGTCCCTTGCCTCCTCTTTTGCAACTCCCTTCTTGGCTGGCCTTCTTCGATGGATGATTGAACCTCAAAGGGAAAGGTCAAGCATTTCACCTTGGCCTTTCTTGGCAGTGGTTGACAACATAGTCGTCTTGACTGTGTCCATTTGCTGGAAAGGCTGGAGGAAATGTAAAAGTGGAGAATTTCTTGTAGACTTTTTTTTTTTGTCTCCGTTATGTTTGACAGAGGCTGAGAGGAATTAAATAAACATACTGAGTCAGTATCATCAGTGCAAAATGGGCCCAAGCAAAATGTGCTGAATAATTTTTTTTTTTTTCTTCCCAGTTATTTGCATGAGACGCCCTGGAAGTATTGCCGTTCCATGGTTTCGCCATGCCTCAAGCAATGTAAACATTGATGTCCTTATCGTTGAAGCCTAGTTAAATGAGCCAACCTCGGAGAAGAGTTGTCTCTACTTGAAGTTGCCCCCACCACCACCACCACCACTACTATGCCATAACTGAACACTTGTGTGGCACCCATAAATCCACAAAAGTGAGAGGTCATGTATTTTAGAGGGAGTTGTGGAAGTGTGACCCACATTGTTTGTCTTGTTACATGATCTGTGTTTTTCACTCCTGTTCTGACGTACACCTCAGCCGTACCGTGTCACAGTACTAAATCCTGTTGCTTACTTAATGGCCTGCTCTTCAGAGTGTTCTCAGCTGCTGAACTGCGCTCTACTGTGCCTCTTATTTGGTATGCTCGCTTTGCAGTCACATGATAAAACAGCGCTGTCATGATGGGATCATTTTTCATCTAGTATATTTGGATTCTTCTGCGTTGGAAGCGTGCGTGAAAGCATGTGTGTGTACCTCATTAATGAAAGATCTGATTCCTGCTTGGTATTTTGTTACATACAGCTCATAGTTGTGTCCAGGGAGCCGTCAGTCAAGGTACAGACATAACTTGTGTAGCGGCACAGTCGTCATTGACACAAACATGATTTATTGTTGATGTCTTCATTTAGAGTTGATAGAGGTGACTCATAATCATGCAGATGGGGGTGTTTTGTGACACCAGACTAGGAAGGCGTGTAGTTTTATTGTCGTGTACAATATATGCTAATGTAATGACATGTCTTTTGTGTGATTAACAGCTGTGTTTGAATATTTGGACGTCTCTTCGATGCGGTGATAAATGCAGCTCTTTATAAGTACATGTTTTTGTTTTTGTTTTTTTTTCATCAGCAGGCCAATGAAGCCCTCCACCACCAGCACCAGGTGGCCCAGAACAGCCTGCTGCCTCTTCTGAATGCAGGAGCTGAACAAGTTGACCAGAAGCCTGTCCTTCCGATCCAAATAGACCAGAAGCCTCCTACCAGTGCCGCCGATCTCCTTAAAGACAATGGCGGGGGTCCGAGGCCACCTGTGCCTGTGATAAAGAAGGAACACAAAGGTAAAACGCCTTTCGTCTGCGGTTACTGTAACAAGGCCTTCCGAGACAGCTACCACCTTCGGCGCCATGAGTCCAGTCATACCGGCATCAAGATGGTGTCGCGGCCCAAGAAGACCACCCAGCCGCCCCCCACAATGGTACCCATGATCTCCACCCTGCCGCGAGAGAACAACGGCAACCCTTCCTACATCTCGACGGTAGCGGGCATCCTGTCCACGGCGACCACCTCCGTTTCATCAGGCACCAGCGTCATGACCCCGTCCGCCATGGGCAACGTGCCACAACAAAACATTGTAAAGAAACCAGCCAAACCGGTCAAGAAGAACCACGGGTGCGAGATGTGCGGCAAGGCCTTTCGCGACGTCTACCATCTGAACCGCCACAAGCTGTCCCATTCAGACGAGAAGCCCTTCGAGTGCCCCATCTGCCAGCAACGCTTTAAAAGGAAGGACCGCATGACCTACCACGTACGCTCTCACGACGGCGGGGTCCACAAGCCCTACGTATGTTCTGTGTGCGGGAAAGGCTTTTCCAGGTGAGAGCAGCCAAAGTAACAAGCAACATAATACACAACAGTTCACATTTACACCCATTCTAATTTTGAGTTTAACAGTTTATTTTTGCCTCATTATGTTCAACTACTAAAGGTGTAAATATGCACATGTGCAATATATCAGATTAATTTTTATTAATCGGGGTCCGCCTTTCTTAAAATAATGGGAAAATGGCAAAATCAACAATATTCCTCCAGGGATCATTCTCCCAAATATTGCCTCCTGTACTATCATAATTGTGCAGCTGTTTCTCTGGGCGTATCCTCCTGAGACACATACAATAACAGTTGGAAGTGGTACAACAGTTTAGATGCATTCAGATATTTTTTTTGGATTGTTCTTTTGCAGTGGACAGTAGGGTTTCTTTTTTTTTCAGTATATCTTATGAAACTCATCCCTCAGAAGACAAAAATGCGTTGCTCTCATTGGTCCGTGGCCAACAGTTTTATTAAGGAAAGAATGTTTTTCAATCATGGTTAAAAAAAAAATACAATTGATTAAAAACTCCTCAAACAATGTCCAGTGTCATTGGAGAAAAACGATTAGATTGTTCCAGCTCAAAATGAGCTGCAAGTTTTATATTTCAAGTTAAATATTAGTTAGATAATCTCCTGTTCCACCTCTTTCTGTCCTTCACTCGCTGACCCAACCTTGGTCATATTCAAACTATAAACTTTCCCTGCCAAGTTAGTGGTTAGAAATGCCAGTAAACGCTTTTATTTCATCATGGTCCCCAAAATCCATGTCCTAGGAAAACAAACTGTGAAACCATGGGCGTCTTCAAGCTGTCATGTCCCGGCAGCAGCTTTTTTAAGGGCATGGAGGGTAACGTTACCCTTTTCAGATCTCTTTGACATTCCATTTATAGATGTGGGTTGGTGGAATAAGATTGTTTCTAGGTAGATGAGTAACATGGTACGGCTCTGTAATTATCAAGTTAACTCTGTCAGTTCAGGAGCCGGCGCAGCCTGGGATGTCCGTACACGTTTAAGGGTTTTAAAGCCAGCTGGCTGTCATGTCCTCTGTACAACACAACCACGGGTTAGTTTTGGATATGTACTTAGTGAGGGGGCTTAGCAATGCAAAGCCCCTCTGCTTTACCAGACAGCAGTATTCGTGCGCAGTCAAACATCCTGAGAGGGAAAAACACCAGCGCAAAACAGCATTATGTCATTTCCACAGCGGCATTAGGTTTTCTTATACTTTCAATAAACCAGCAACAACAACAGAGAAAACTGTTGCAAACAGGACACAGGGTTCCGATATCACGTTTATTCTTTTAGTAGACTAGCGACGAAAAGTAATTTCACCCTCTGATAGTTGCATTCTAGGGTCAATGAGATAAGTCATCCCTTGTCTACGTCGAATATGACAACGACAGTAAAACATGATGGTGCACAAATTCCATGTTGCCAACAGCCCCCCCCCCCCGCTCCCCAAATTTGTTTTATAGTCCATAATGTGAGCTTTTGACTGTGTGTCTGCGATGAAACTTTATATGTCGGTGTTAAATTACCTTCCCTCAACCAAACACTTTTTCATTTAAATGATGAGGAAGGGTTGAAAAACTTTCCCGGCTCTATTTAAATAACATTTAACCACATGTGTCCCGTTGGCATAGAAGATGTCCTGAGGCTGAATGAGTCATGGGGTTAACGTGTGCGGATTAGTCACTGAAAATCAGGGTTCATTTCATGAGAAATGTCATAAGTAAATTCATTTCATAAGAAAGGATAGACTGTTGTTTAATTACTCTTCCAGTGTCTCTTCCTTCACATGTAGAGTTTTAGATTCTTGCTTAAATTAACCCCCCAAAACCATTTCAAACACATGTTTCACGTCACACATGAGAGACTACCAGCGATGGTCTAGCGAGGGAGGGAGGGGGGAGGCATCACTTGTCACTTTGCGGTTCCCGCCATCGCGTCACAGCATCTCTTTCCCCAGGGAATGTGGTGAACCGTGCGCTAATGTTCAGGTCACACTTACTACCTAAGCACTAAATATTGAACACATCAATATCTTAGGATTGTCTGTGGACGGGACGGGACGTATAATGTCTTAACTTTTTAAGTCAAGCTGAAGGTTGAATATTGGTTAAGAGTGCCATGCTCCGACATAACTTAAAGAACAACAAAAAAAGAAGCCTATCAGCAGTGTACCCTGGGCGAGCTGTAACATTAGCACTGTGCTGTGTAGGGCAGTTTCAGGCATGCTTCCAGCACAGTGACGTGGGGTAGGGATTCATCAGCATACTGGAAAGTGAGAATAGGGACTGAATAACAGGGCACTGAGTCACGGCCAGTCAGCCAGATCTGTAGGCAGGCGCTGTCTGGAGTCTGCTCCCAAAAGAGAGTGAGAGAGAGGAAAAAAAAAACCTGATTCCGGTTCATGGCACCACTGAGAAGATACCACTTGATTCTACTCATTTGTATTTAAAAAAAAAAAAACATCACCAGCATGAAACTTTCCGGTTGGAGAGCAGCTGCCAGTGCTGTAGTCCTTACTCACTCCATTATGGCACTTCCAACATGATTCAGCTCACAGCTTCTCTAGAAGTAACAAGCTGACGGGAGGATCAGTGCCAAGTAGAATTTGTGAATGCCGGATTTTCCCTGTAAAGGTCAAGAGGCGAATAGCTGTTTCCTTGCAGCTACTGATATGCACCCAGGCACATTATACAGTAGATAAACAGGGAGGAATGTGTCGTAACACACGCCTGCCTTTTTTTATTTGAGGTCTTGTTTTAAGAGCACTTGTATTCGATGAGGATTAAGATCCGCTCGCAGCTTTCTGACATTTCGGAGCTTTTATGTGTGTTGTGACGGTCCATTTTTCAACCACGTTTATTCACTCTCCCGCTTTTTTAGCGCGCCGTCATGATATTCACACTCGCCGTAGTCGTTAGCAGTTGTTTTTCAGCTCGCTCTGTGGCATTAATTAAGGTGAATTAACCTACATAGTCAAGTCCCTAATCCCAGCATTTGACATGTAAACAAGTAAAGACGTCCAGGTTCATAAAACGTTCTCCTTGGCGTCGATGTAAACTTATCAAAGTGAAAATAACCTGGGGTGCCGCGGTCATAATGATTAACTGTCTGATTTAACTGAGTGAAAATAAGTAGGAAATGTAGAGCGCCTTCTAGTCGGTTGCGTTTTTTGGAAACTAGGTCAAACTGATTCACGCACGATTGATCACGGAGAATTAACCACCACTGACTGAAATTTTAAGGATGTTTTCGTGTCCAGCCCCTCATTACAAAAGCAAACAGAGCACATCAGTTTGTGAGTTCAGACTGCACCTGCAAATGCTACAAAAGAGTTTAATTTAACCGCATTTATCTATTAGAAAGTAGTGCACATTTACCAACCCTTCCAATAGTACAGTGCTTATTTGTTTTTCCCCAAGGTTCCAATATTCATTCAAACTACAAGTAAAAATATTTCTAATAATGAAAAAGAACATTTAAATAGTTGTACATATTTCTTTTTTAAAGTAAAAATGTCGTGTTAATCAGTGTCATTGTATGAAGTAATGCTTTACATGACGAACAAGGAATCAGGAGTTTTTTTTTATTGTCATTCCATTGTGAACCATGAGGAATTCAGGTCAAAAAACTAAAGTTAAAAGCAATATAAATGTAATAATATATATAAATGATATGTTATGCTCCTTTACATGGATGATATATACATGGCTAAATTAGATTATACTAAAAGTTGGCAGCATTAAAAATTCCATGCATTGTCATACATGTGAATCTCACTGCACCACTGACGTTCCTCCATTTGAATGTCCTCTTTTGTAGGCCAGACCACTTGAGCTGCCATGTGAAGCATGTGCATTCCTCAGAAAGACCGTTTAAATGTCAAGTAACGGTAAGAGTCCAGCCTTTCTTATTCCACTACTGTTTTGATTCCGTGCATGTGCTTTAACCCTTACATCTCTGGCTTGGCGTCCGCAGGCCTGTACCTCTGCTTTCGCCACCAAAGACAGACTCCGCTCCCACATGATCAGACATGAGGGCAAGGTCACCTGCAGCATCTGTGGCAAGATGTTGAGCGCGGCCTACATCACCAGCCATTTGAAGACCCACGGACAGACCAACTTTAACTCCTGTAATAAAGGTACCAGAACTCATATTCCAAACATTCCACCAATCTTCTGTGAATGTATAAGCATTGTTTGCACAATACAGGGTACACACAGGTGCTTGGAATAATTGAAAATGCTTGAAGTTGTATTTTCAAGGTCTGGGAAGTGCTTGAATTGGAGTTTAAGTGCTTTCAATTCTAACTCATGATTTATTCATTTATTTTTAATATTGACTCAAGTCAAAGGTACTTGCAGAGAGGAGATACAGTTTGAAAAATACAAGTTGATGTCAAAGAACAAAAGTGCTTGGTGTTCTCATTTCCAGTCCTGATACAGATTTATCTTAATCTTTGTCTAAATCTGTGCAAGTGTGTCTGAAGAATGCTGAGTGACTTCCCTTTTTTTGGATAAAACCTTGTCCTTTCATTTCTAAACTTTTTGCTGTAATGAAACATAATCTTCGATGTTTATAGCATAATACAGTGTACATCATTGAGAAGAAAAGGGGGCAAAGTAATCATGAAGATATTATTAATACGTATTGGAATTGAAATGTGAAAATGATCTTTTAAAAGTGCTTGAATTTGACCTGGAAAACTGTATGAACCCCGTCGGGTTGTAATTTCTGTTCTGAAGTGACTGTTGGAGACAATTTGGCCTTTAGGGGGAGATCTCACTGTTGCTTAAGCCAAAATAAAGCATTGCTTTTGCTTTTCCCCCTGAAGGTAACGACGTGTGTAACTCTGCATCGGCGACTCCCGTCACTGTGTCTGCTCCCATCACCACGGCGATGAACCGGGGCAACTCCAACAACAACCCCGTCACCATAGCCGCACAAATGAACATTAGCACCAACACGGTCAACATCACGTCCCCCGTCAGCCTCCAGCACCCGGTCACCATCACCGGGCCGGTCAACATCGCCTCCGTCAACATCCCGGCCACGGCGCCCATGAATATCGCCCACCCGGTCGCAATAACCACCCCCATGCCCATGAATATAGCCGGGCCGCTCAACATCGCCATGAGGCCAGTGGATAGCATGCCTTTCCTGTCCCAAGTCTTGCCTTCTTCCCCGCCCTGGTAAAGAAGACAACGGCGGAAAAAGACGGGAGAAGCGAACTGGCCACAAAGAAAGGGAAAAATGAAGTGAAACGAGAGACTAGTGTCGTCGGTATTTGCACCTCGAGCCCAGCTCTTTCTCTCCCCGAATCGTGTTTACTTCATCCGAGCGTGAGGTGAACGCCTACAGCTGTGCGGCCGGTGGGAGCTCCTCGCGCTGCCGCCGCCGCTGCTTCCTAACTAATGTTAAGAGACTGACACGAGACGCAGAACACTTGAGTAGAAGTCGAGTAGAATTTACCTTGAAATCAGGAGAACCGTAAAGGCTTAGCGTAGTCCGTTTAGAATGATTTAAACTGTGATTTGTATCATGACGAATGAGAGGACATGAATTCTCAAGCATCCTTGAGGAGTCATCACACCTGTGCTTTTGTAAACGAGAGGAGAGACATGGACTGAAGCAATAACTAGCAATTGCTGTTTTAGAAGTTTTACACATTCTCTCTCTCTCTCTCTTTCAAAGCCTCTGGGTGTTACTTTTTGTATGTCGTTTTTTTTTAACTATAGCCTGCTAATCACTATTTAATGTTAGAGAAAACGAGTCTAGGAAAAGGGACAGCAGCTTCCACTTGCATGGAAGAATATTTTTTCACAGTGCTTTAGCTTTTTCTTTCTCTTCTCAGTAGGTTACGCTCTTGAGGTACAGTGACTAACTTGTACAGTTGACATATTAATGTATTTTAATGTCAGCATTTTGCTTTTTTGCTTTAGTCATTCAAGTGGAGAACTCGGCGCTGTCCTCTTGACTATGAAATATTTGTACTTTTTTTTTGTTCTTATTGAACCACAAAGGTTTTGTTTTTATTTGCCTATTTGTAGTGTTGGTTTTATTGTTGTTGTTTTTTTTTTTTTCATGAAGTCAGAATGGAGTCTTGCACTGAAAGCATATCCTACATACAGGTGAGCAGCAGTATTATCAAAGATCAAATTGGAGTCTTAAGTGTTTTGCGGTGCGCCAGATTACACTTGAGGGCCATCTAGTGGCTGCAGGTGGAAGGGCCTGGTCTCAGGAGTGGAGCTTGGTCAGGCCAGTGCGGCCACAGTGACCGGTGAGTTTTGTGTGACTCTTCTGTACGCTGTTTTTTGTTTGTTTTTTTTTTCTGCTAATATTTATCTCATCTGTGATAGGCCCGAGACTATACGAAGGACCCTTCACTCAGGAAACTTTCAGAAAAGCCCACTAATCTTTTAGGAGTCTGGTTCTTTTTAAATTCACACTATAGACGTCTTTTAACTCTGGACATTTTTTTTTTTATTTCCCCCCTTTCATTGTTTTACAGTTGTGCTCATAAGTTTACATACACTAGGAGAATTTGGGGGTTTTTTTGGGGTGGGGGCATTTTTCAGTGAATATGTCTGATAATATAAAAGCTGTTCTTTGACTGGCGGTTAGTGGTTTGATGATGACGTTTATGATCAAACTAAAGGTGTTTGGTCTTTTTAAACCCTACTGACAACAGAAACCATCCAGATGACCCTGATCCAAAGTAGACGCAGCCTCGTTCTTCATCCTCTGTATCGACTGCTTTAACATCAAAGACGCCTTCAGGTCTTCTGCGGTCGTTGCAGATGAGGCTCTTCATTTCCTCAGATGGTAAAGCTGTCCATTCTTCTGAGTTAAAAGCCTCCCGTTCCTTTTAAGTTCTGGGACCGTCTTCCATCGACTATATGTTTGAGATCTTCCCAGAGTGGTTCAATGATACTGAGGTCAGGAAACTGATGGACACTCCTTCACCTTCACTTCTCTGCTGTAACCAATGACAGGCTCGGCCTTGTGTTTTAGGTCATTATCATGTTTGGAACGTCCATCCACGTGCATTCTGTCAGCGTGTGTAAACCTAGGAGTACAAGTGTCCAGTCCAGCAAGGAGTAGAAGTCCAAAAAATCCGGGCACAGCCGTCCATTTAAATTCTGACCTTCTGTCGAATGGCATACATGCTGTACGTTTTTGTTTTTTTTCCTTCTTTCTTGTCCAATTCAGTCTCAGATTGAGTGACTGAGATCTGGTTGAATTTTGACAAAATGCAAGTTTGTGTCCATTAAAGTAATGGGATGAGGTTGAGGTTGCATGACCCCAAACACTGTAGCTGTTTAAACCAACTGTTTTTGATGAATGCAATGTTATCTCGACAGTGTTGCAGCTCTTTTGAGTTGATGAATTTTATACTGAAAAAACAAAAAAAAAACAGTACGATATGCATGTTTGTCATTTTCCCAAGATTTGTTTTAAACGAGATGTTAGCGTAGCCTTTTTTTATGTTCTTATACATTTACGTAGATACACTATGATAACCTGTTTGCCAAAATTGATACAAGAATTATGTGATAAACTGAACACTTCTTGTGGAACCGAACATCTCTTTATTTTTAAGGACAAAAGATAATTGGAATTCCCAGGACACTTGTGAAAGCAGTTGAATGTATATCTTTGTACAAAACTATTTTAGTTCCAAGGATACAGTAGTTACAATAGATGTGAAAGATAAAAAATAACCTTTTTTTTTTTTATAAATCTTTTGTATTAGAACATTAACAATGGTAATTTTGTATATATAAGAGCCTAGGCTTTCTGATTAGCAGAAAGGTCAAACATTCCTACATTTTTTTAAATGTACGTTTGTCAAATTATTACATAAACATGCGCAATGTTATGTGCCTTTTATTTGGGTTGTCTAAATAAAAGAAAACTATCAAATGTGTTTATATGTATTATGTAATGTTTGATGCTAACGTCGGACGCTTTAGCTCCATCTGAGAGAGAGAGTGAGTTTCATAATATTTATTCTGATGGTGAAGTCAGAAATGCAGACGATTTACGGTCAACGGGAAGGCAACCAGAAACCTGTAAATATAAGTCAATGATAATAGTACACTATGTCAAAAGTGCAACTGAACCAAACATGCAGCTGTGACTGTATTTGAATGAGTGCACGATTCCTTTGATCTCACTCACAGACTATTTGTTTACACCCCAAGTTCTTGCTTCTGACATTCAGGCGCTTCTTTGTCAGTTATAAACAGACTGGAAATTCCCTTGGGGGCAGCTTCATCTGAGATGGTATCAACCGCTGGAGGGTGTGAACTAAAAATGTGGTCTTTCTGACAGGCGTCTGACTTATTTCTGACTTATTTACATGAAACGTTTAAATCAGAGATACAGGAGCTGTTTCATTATCATTAACACATAGTTTTGTTTAATCACACACATTATATATACAGTACAGGCCAAAAGTTTGGACACACCTCATTCAATGCGTTTTCTTTATTTTTATGACTATTTACATTGTAGATTCTCACTGAAGGCATCAAAATAATAAATCTATTCTAATAATAAAATATGAATTTGAAAAGTTGTCCAATAGGGGTGTAGGCTGCGTATTAACCTGACTTGTGCACAATACAACTGATGGTCACAACCCCATTGATGAAGCAAGAAATTCCACTAATTAACCCTGATAATGAGTGAAAACCATTTCAGGTGACGACCTCTTGGAGCTCATCCAGAGAATGCACAGAGTGTGCAAAAAAGGGATCAGAGCAAAGGGTGGCTATTTGGAAGGAACTAGAATATAAAACATGCATTCAGTGAGAATCTGCCATGGAAATAGTCATGAAAATAAAGAAAATGCATTGAATGATGTGTTTCCAAACTTTTGGCCTGTACTGTGGGTGTGTGTGTGTGTGTACATATATATATATATATTTAGATTAGATACCTTTATTAGTCCCCTACGGGGAAATTTCAGGTTACAGCAGCACATATAAGACAAGACACACACA
>JAPTHA010000007.1:11624509-11641342 GCA_029814585.1 Gymnapogon annona
ACCAAGATTTGCCGGAAACCATACAAAAATTACGTGTTCCAAAATATCAAGCAATATAAGAAAAATTAAAACAAGATGCTCCTTACTCACTTCCACTGCACAGAGTAAATCCAGATCCTGCAGTGCCTGATCAACACTAGCCCAAAAGATCCATATAAGAGGCAATATCAACTCTTAGCTGCTCAAAAAAAAAAGGCCGGAGGACCAAACGGAGCAGTGAAGGCTCAAAAAACAAAAACAAAAAAAAACCTCCACCTGACTATTCAGTAAAGGGTCAGATTCTATATATAGAAAAATTCACCTTCTGCAGAGCAGCAGCTGGTCCCGGGCTTGAAAGCAAGGGGAGGAAAGGAAAGGAGAGGGGGAAACGGTGCTGGACAGCAAGCAGGAGCAGAGAAAAGTGACTGGAATGATAAGATGAAAAGGTGAGTTTTTAATTTCTATCCGAGAATGATTATATACACACACATTTCCACCACCACACCCCGGCTCTTACACAGTGTGGGTACTGCAGTCTCAGCAGTGTGCAGCTCCTGGCTGTGTCTTTGCCTGCCTTTAAAGCAGCTGATGCATTAGTTCTCTGTGGAGTTATTAATAAAACCCATCTATTGAGCTAGTTCGCCTCCTCCGAGGGCATGGGACTAACTGCACTGACAACCACTGACGATTGAACACGCAAACCCATGTCAGGAAAATGACTACAGGGATTTCTCATTCTGTGTGATGAATGATAGTCTTGAACAGACCAGAGGAATTTTGTACATATCAAGCTAGAGCTATATCCATTTTAGTGAAGGCTCCTATTGCAAGGGATGCTGCACAGATAGGACATTTTATTGAGGATGCACACACCAGGACAAACCAGTCATGACTTTGAGACTCAACTGCATTTGTAATGTAAACACATTGTAGTGTACGCTGCCTGTCTGTGCTTGTGTGATATGTGTTTTGTTTAGTTTTTTTTTTTTTCTTCGATGGAGGAGAGAAGCAGAGTGGAGTCGTTTAGAAAAAAAAAAGCATCCAGTTTAATTCAGCACAGCCTCCTGCCGTTCCTACAGCAAATGTTTTATCCGTGTACAGTTTCTGAGTACACTGCATTTGTCACATCTGTTTACTTCCTGCACTTTCTGCAGGTGAAGGAGATGGCAGCGCGGTGACAAACCATAATGTTTCTGTCTGTCTTTCAGCAGGTATGTGAAGCTGCTGAAGCTCTCCCCTAATGAGGCCCTTCTGGAATTACTGCTGCTGTTGTTGCTGGGGTTGCGTGTCCTAGCCGTGTGTCCCTCTGTATGCACCTGCAGCCGCAGCCACAGGGAAGTCGACTGCTCTTGGAGGGGTCTGAGACTGCTGCCAGACGGGCTACAATACAACCTGCGCACCCTCAACTTGTCCCACAACCGTTTTCAGAACCTGGACCACCAGCTGACTCTGCACACGCATCTGCGCACCCTTGACGTGTCTCACAACCGACTGAGTCACTTACCCGCAGGCTTACCCCGCTCACTGTGGCAGCTCTACGCTGCCTCCAACCGCCTTCAGTGCCTGGACAAGAACGACACGGTCTACCAGTGGAACCTGCAAGTCCTGGATCTGTCCAAAAACAAGCTGGAGCGAGCCGTCTTCATTAACAACACGCTAATCAACCTGCACACACTTAACCTCAGCCATAATCACTTCTGGACTCTACCCACCAACATGCCTATACATCTAGACACTATTGACATCTCCCACAATTTGCTTGTGAAAGTGCTGCCAGGATCATTGGACCGACTTCCCAGACTCACTCACTTCTATCTTCATGCTAATCGCCTGTCATCGCTGCCATTCGGAGCCTTGGATAAGACGACGTCCCTGAAAGTCATCACTCTGGGCAACAACCCATGGGCCTGCCACCTTCATGATGACGTCGCCTACGTGGTGTCCTGGTCTCAGCATGCCTTTGCCCGTGTCCTGGGCTGCCCTTGCCATACCCAACCTATCTGTGGAGGTGTCCGCCATGGCAGGACCGGAGGCTGGCACTTCGCCTCCTACAACCCACCTCCTCTTGGGGCCAGTGCACAGGACCTGAGCTCCATGACTCCTGAGGCCAGTGTCACCAGTTGGTGGTACTTCCCCGTTTCTTCAGAGGACAGCGTCCGTGTCTCCACCTGGGAGAGCCTGATCACAGAGCGCCCCCCCTTCACAGCCACCCCCATCAGTATCTCCACCCTACATCCCCGACCTACAAGCACACGCCTCACTACTGAGCACCTTTTTGTCACAACAGTCGCAGACTACATGCTCCACACCTACTTAAGTGGGGAGAAAACTTCCCTTGACATGACTGAAACCTCCCCCGTGTCTGGTGTTACTGCGACTCCCATCAGGCCTGACCTGACACTGGCCAAAGACCGCTTCTTCACCACAGAGAGCTCCGCCCACCACACAAAGAAGACCACAACGCTCCGCACCAGAAGTGTGAGGAGGCACAATCAGTCTCTCCCCGGTGGTATCGGCAACAGCAGCCCGATGGCTCTTTCCTTCTTGCTCAGTTTCCCACACACCCTTGCACTTCTGTCTCTCATTCTGCAACAAGTCGCCTGAAAAACACACGATAACACAGTGTAATGAATTTACAGGACATAGAAATAGAGCACAACACATGCACCAGACATGTGACTGTCAAGAAAACTATCATTGCGTCGCGTTTCCTTTCAGTAGGCCTTTATGGTATGATGCCACTTTTGTAATTAGATATAAAGAATAGACTGCATCAGCTTTTCTAACAAGACTTTTCACAAGCACAAATAACAATGGAGCGAACAGAGATAAGCACACGGTGGCACATTCAAGCATCCGTTAATAATCTGACCGAATGTCGCCCGGTCCTAATCTGCAACTGCAGTTTGTTGTGTCAAAACTGATCTGTTTTGCAGCCTCAGGTGCTATCCTATATCGGAGCTGTGCAACACTTTGATATGGCTCATTATCTTGCTTCAAGATAATTTTGTTAATATATAAAAAAGAAAAAAAGACAAAAAAAACTTGTGGTGCTGAACTCTCCATTTTGATCCTTTTTGCTTGCTTTGATAGATGTCCTTGATGCCTGCCTTGACACTTGTTTCATCTAACGTAGACCTCTTCTCTGGACAGCATGATGCAAGAAAACAGTTATGACATATGCACATTAGAACACAAAACAGCCGACGAACTACGGAGCAGAGGGAAAAGCAAATGGACAAAGTTGTAGCACTCTACTTAAAAAACTCGGAGTGCATAACGCTGCTCATGCATTTTGATCACATCTCAGACTTAAGTGTCCTTCATGATTCAGTGACGCTAGAGAAAATTATCTGCATGGTGATTGAACGTTCCAGGAATGCTAACCTACTGTGTTATATTGGCACGCGGCATTAAAGCACAGATTTCTCTGCTTATTTATATGAAAAGGTTAAGATATTCACATTTTGATGTCATGGAGCTTAAACAGCTGCAGTGTGCCAGTCTACAGATATTTTTTTTAAAATAGATATTGCTGCAGATGATGCCAAATGGTGCCAAAACAGAAGGCAATGCATCACACCAATCTACGTTTGATGAAATATAGATATGGTACGACTGGATTCCAGGCTGATTCAAGAGTTGAATAAAATATGATGAATAATTTAAAACTTTTATTCTGTTTGATTTGTGCCATGTGCTTTGTTTATTTACATCAAACCTCACATTTTTTCCTTTTTTCATTACAACGATGATTTAATGTCAGAATAAACTGCAGAAGTTCAGGTTTGTCCGTCTAACTACGTAGTCATTAATGCATTTATGTTAAGTGTCATTCCTTGATATCATTATTTTATTGTTTTCCTATACATATCCATGATTCAGTTGCTCATGGTGGTAAAAAGTAAGAAATGCAGATGGATAAAAGTAAATATAATTCTGTAAAAAAAATATCCTTTATTGATGAGCCCATTAGATTTTATTACCAACAAAGTAACAGACTTGTTTTTTCATGTATTGAACAACAGAAGGTTCAGTATGAAATAAAAAGCTAATTTCATCCAGACCTTGCCTCACACAGTGATTCACGTTTGGCAACTTCCCAGAACAAACACATCTTATCTGTCGGTCACCGAGCAATAGTGGTGAAATATAATGTCATGGATTTTCAATGGCCTCTTTAAATAAAGAATTAAAGCAAGAAACATGTTGCGGGAGGGAGAATAACCAAGGAGTGTGTGCTCTTTATACGACCTCCATCAATGTTATGAACAGAGAAGCAAAGGAAATGTCACGGGAACATCTGTGACATTGAATGCAACACCCCATCCTGCATCGTAGCTGGGTGTGGCGCGGGAAGGTGAGAGTCTGAGAAACAGGTGACCATGTGGTTCAGTCTGGAAGTGTGATATAGAGGCTCTGCCATCATCCACGCTGTGAAATATAAACATCTGGTGTAACATCTGACACATACGGAGAACTGAGCCAATAGTCTGACCCACTGTGATCTCCCAAAAACTATTATTGTATTTTGCCCAAACAAAATCTAAGATAAAAAAAAAAACCCAAAAAGATATATTAGAAATAGACCATGGGGTGACACGTCTTGTCATTGGAAAAGTTTATCTCCCCAAGAAGTAAGTGATAGTTACAACAGAGTAAAGTGGGCCAAAATAATCCCCACACAACCTTTCATTTTTTCATTCTGAGGAACGAAGAACTGTGGACGACATTCATTTAGCGCAGTGACAGGATGGAAACAGAGGCTGAAACAGAAAGGAACTTGTGGTTGGTGGGGAGTGTTTATTTCTAACCGTGATATGTGGCTAAATGACAGTTTCCTCAATTTTAAGCTTCTATTTTGAAGTCAGATTTCCATGCAATTTCTCCACTGACTTCATGATTAAGCATCTCTGTGGAATTTAAAGCCACATGATTAATGACTAAGTGAATGGTTGCACCACTTTTGTTTCCCTTAATATATTTTCTAACGTCAGAGTCTCATTCTTGTTCTGGTTTGGAAGAAGCTCATTCATTCATTCATTCATCTTCCAAACCTGCTGCATCCTTTGTCAGTAATTTGGAAAAAAAAAAAAAGGGTTCAGCCACATAAAACACACCTTATCGTTTTTTCCTCCTTATTTCTTTTCTTTAGCTGAAGAACTTTGAAGGATCTCTTCCAAGTATTGTGCAGGTGCTGTTGAGTGAGGTGGTCTGCCGGCCAATTATTTTCTTTGTGGACAACACAAAGTAATGTCAGATATCTGTTCCGGCTCCCTAATAACTGACAAGGTGGAGAAGGCTAGTATCATTTACCGCTGCCATGTCTCCCCTCTCTTCTGCACCCGGGCTTGTTTTGAGTGAGTATGCCTTCTTTCTTTTTAGTCACACTGTGGGGGACTCACCCTCAGTGTGTGCTCCTTTGTACTGGGCGACCCCACTGCCCTCTCGTGTTCTCGTGCATCTAATTCCCTATTATTTTTATATCATCATTTTCAGAGGAGCGTGTATAGCATAGCGACTGTGTGAAACGTCTTCAAATTATGGTTTGATGCAACGTTTTATAGCCACTATGGACGAGCAGTTGTGTTTTTGTTTTGCCCTCTCTATACGTCTGTGTGTGTGTATATAGGTTGTTGAAAAAGTCAATTTTCTTCAGTTTTTTGAAGAGTTTTGTTTTCAAAGCTGGCTCTCGACCAAACTATAATAGGTTCTAGACAGTGGCTTGAAACCAAGCCTCTTTTCTGACACTGTATGCTGAGATAACAGGCCAGCATATTAGCGCTTTGACCTGTAGAATTCAGGCAGCCTTTTTCACTGGTAACATAGGCCAAAATGCCAGTCTAGATACAGAACATGGTTTCATGCTCTATTTTGGACTACCCCAACCCTAAAATAAACACAGCACCAATGTTACTTTGAAAACCTCCTGTGCATTCTTATGCACACACACTCAAATCAAGTGCTCATGTGATTACCTGTACTTTAAGTGCCCTCTTGTGGCGGTACCACAGAAATGAACATGTACCCTAAATTATTACAATTCCTTGAGAGAATGTCGTCTTGGTTATTGTATGGTGACAGAAATGGATCTTAAGGAACTCTTAAAATAAAATATGGCCTATAAAAGTGTACGATAAAGTCTGTGAAAGTGAGTATTTTTATACCGATAATACTAACTTCAGTATTAGTAGAAGTCCAAAGACACATTTCAAGTGTATGCAATAAACAACTAAATCAAAGAGAGGATGATGTAGAAAATGCGCTGTTGCCAAATAACTATGAACTGAATGCATAAGATGAAGCATATCACCCTGTGGCACCTAATAAGAGAAATTTTTCCAACATGATAGCGTGACAGCCACCGCAGAATGTACACCTAACATGATGACATTAACTGTCACAAGAGACTAAAGCATGCACACACAATGACACACGCACATACACACACACAGTGACATTCATTGGAAAACACACTGCCAAGCATTTCACCGCAGAGAAAAAACAGCCTATCAATTAAAATCTCCTTTAAGCCTACACTGTATCAACCGCAAAACAGAATCGGACTGGTATCTGACCAGTGGATGCTCAAATGTTGCAGATAAAGTTTTTCTGATAAACGTAATCTCTATTGACAGCTTGGGTCTATATGCAAAGCCTTAATATATATATTTTTGTGTGCCAAGAGCAATGTTTTTCAGCCTTGGCACTGATCAGCTGAAAAGTGAATACAGAGGAATGTGGGGTGGGGGAAAAAATAAAATAAAATAAAATAACAAGGCATTCTCCAGCATCCGGAAGACTGATGAGACAGGCAAAATTCATCCCTGCAGCACGGTGGGGGGAAGCAGAGGATATGGTATCTCTCGCTTTCGTCTCAATGGCACAAGACAAGGCAAGGTCAGTGTTAAGGTCATTGGTTGTAGAATAGGACGTGGTTGGCAACTGAGAGAATGCATAGTGGCAGCCAGTTAGGGAAAAAAATAGAGTAAAAAGGAAAAGAGAGAGAAGAGGAGCGAGGGGAGATAAAAAAACAAAACAAAACAAAACAAAACAAAGAATGGGCTAGAAGATGAGAAATGCCACTTAACTGGTGTGTCCAGAGAGGCCCGCTCGTAATTCTTAGCCTCAGACACGAAAAAAATAAAATAAAATAAAATAAGATATTCAAATCATAACAAACACATAAAGAGACTGTATATATTTGTGTGTGACAGTTCTTTGGGCCTGTGATCCATAGGCTTTTCATGTGTCCAACTGCCAATACAGCGAGCACGAGTGTTTCTTCAGGCTGGAGATCTTGTGTGCACACAGGGCATTTGCATAATAAGCCAGAGAACATGGTGCACAGATGTCCTGAGAAACATTTCAATAAAACAGGCTTTAATGTGCTGTGACAGACCGTAGGAAAAGAATTGGACTATCAACCTCACTCACGTCAACCTCACTTTAGAAAACACTCACGAGCCAACAACAGCAACAACAACGACACAAATAATAAGAATAATCATAGACACAGCTGATATGATTGGGTTGTGTTTACAGTTAGCATTGAGATCTTTTTTTTTTTTTTGGGCTCCGAGCAGTTTCCTCCATCATGACAAAGCTCACCAAAAGGCCAACATGCACATCTTTCTTCCCGCCGTTTACTGTGCAGGTGACAGGATGGCTCCTCATGGTGCTTTCATGCTGCTCGTCATCATCTGTAACACACAGCTCTCTCTGGAGTCGTACAAACACCAGCCAGAACATTCCAGGGAGCAGCAGGGGCATGAGCTTATCTCCCAGCCCAGTGGAGCAGGTAAATGATGTCGTCATCTACTTGTGTTGGATTTCGATTGGACTAAAGAGCCCCAATGCAAATGGTCTCCAACACTGTGATCAGAAACACAAAGGCTGGTTTTACAAGACGCTCTTAAAGAACATTTCGGAATTTATAGACAACTTCTTTCAGCACATTGATGGTGATTTTTTTTTTTTTTAATTTTGCTATTTTGTGCTACTTTGGAGCTGATTTTTTTTTTAAATACCAAAAGCATTTGAAAGACTGTGTAATAGTGGAAATTAAAGTGGCCTTTCTACCTGTAATATCAGTGTTGAGCCTCTGGCACAGCTTAATTAACTCATCTGTGTTGTTACAGAAGGCATAATAGAAGAGAGAAATCACTCATCACCTGAACATCTTTCCTACTGATCCGACTTCAAACAGTTTCACTATGTGGTAACAAAGGCACACATTCCCTGTAATCCTCACATATTATGATCAGTCAACAAGCATTTAACACAGTCACTCTGGGGAAATGTACAAATAGACGATGAGAGGAGAGATTTTTATTTATTAAAATCATCAGTTCACCGTTGAATGATCTCAGATTGATGAAACAGACTTTTTTTCCTTTTTTTAAAAGAGGAAATGCTAAATTATACCAGGAGATATGAAAGAGCAGGTGCAGTTTGGTGCTTGGCTAATTCCTGAAATAGGACTGTCAATTATAAATGCTTTGGCCCGGTTCTCTCCCTGCAGTCTCACTTATGCTTCAGTTCAGCAAAGAAGAAAGAAGCAGGAAGAAGAGGACACTAGAGGGAGACAATTTGTTCATATCTACAGCCTTCTTTACAGCTTTCCCCAGGATTTAGAATTTAACAATAATGGGCTCTTTAGAGAGAAGGGAAAATTAACTCAGTCCACTGTGATCATTATAAAATCATTCCCAGAAATCTGAGGAATCGCAATGACGAGTGTCTCAAGAGTGGAGGGGTATTATTCATACAAGGATGACAGACAATGTGTTTGCTCTGAATTCTGGCTGTTGAATAGTTAAACCACAGTCGCAGACACAGTTATGGAGCTTCGTGCACAAAGCATATGTAGGAGACTGGGTGGAGAAAAAAAAGGGGGGTTATATGTGATCCGAGAACAATTTCTCCAAGGTCAAGTGAAGATTCAGAGGGTGTAAAATGATTACTGCAACAGGAAACAGGATGCTTCTTCTCAAAACAGCGTCTCATAATGCCGTCAGTGAGTCTGTTGCTTCTCTCACTTTCTTATTTTCCCCCCTCAGCTCTTTCACACGCTATCAATTTTATTTCTCTCTCAATCCCCAAATCCTCCAGTTTTCATGCAAAGGCTCGGTTAGTTACAAGCTCCTTCTGCACGCTGAGTTTACTTTCTATTGAGAAGCTGCTCATCTTTTAGCACTGAATACCATCCATAGTTGCATTGATATGACTAAATGCCTTTGGAAAATCGCTGTATTTCCTTCATTGTTGTGGAATTTTCGCACATGCATATTTGCTATTACCCTTCTTCAGCCCATCTGACATGTTTGAGTGCACATCTGTCAGAGAAACCTATGAAGAGACAAGTATTTGATACACTTTTACCTGACAGTCACACCCCTCTGAATGTATTAATGCACTTGTATAGAAGATCGAGAGAGTTAAATCTAGCAGGTGTGCTGTTTATAAAATATAAATGGTCATTGCTGAAATATGATATGCTGGTGGTACCGAGCAGAGCCAGAAGATGATGTGTGTGTGTGTGTGTGTGTGTGTGTGTGTGTGTGTGTGTGTGTGTGTGGTTTGGCAGCGGCTTGTTTTGGGTTCAAATCTGGTTCACAACCCTTGATCAGATATTGTAAAATGTCACACCTACTCTACCTTTTCTGTCACCCACCTTTGACTTTGCTCCATGATATAACAGCGGTGAATAGAGAGGCCATGATAACAATGTTCAAAAAGGAATAATTCATATCCACACCGTGAAACCTGGGACTCTGCTGTTTTTTTTATTTGAGCATAAAACAGAGGTTGTGCCTGGAGTTAAATCCACTGTGATTTTTGCACACCTTGTGATTGCCTTTAAAGTCTGTTGTTCCTTGAAGCTCATATTCTTCATCAATTTATAACCTCCCTCAGTGATCTCTCTCTCTCTCTTACTATCTTTGTCTGCAGCTAAGAATGGATGGCATTTTCTTATTGTACATTAACGCTACATTTTACACATGCTGTAGAACACGCATTTGACAACATATTGCTCAAAGCGTTATGGGAATGATTTTTTTTTTATTCAAATATGTGTTTTTGATTTTTGAGGTACAACCACCTATTGCTATACTATAGTCTCTGAGATTCAAATGTAATATGGTGTGTCCCCCATCTAATGACACAGTCTCAGCCGTTACTGTCAGAGCTGTCAAGTGTTGTTTTTAGGGTTTTATCTAAGCCATTGTTTCAAAAACATGCTGCCTTGCTAGATAAGAAATTCCCTCAAGTAGTGCCCTGAACAGTCAGCACAGTCAGGCCTATAAAACTTCACTGAATACGAATACTAAAATAAGATCACCGGTCACATTTGTTACAAAAGCATGAGGTATCTACTAGTATTGTGTTGTCGAAATTCTACCTGTGTTAAATATGATGTTTAACTTGTTATACATTGTATTTACACAAGTACATTTACTTCAGTATAAACTGCATACTCATCCCTATGTACGTTTGATATAGTAATCCATTAATATTGTCTATCTTTTTTCACCTTATATGCCATGCCTGCCCATATTTGTGACCTGCTTTTTACTCTGCAGGGTCATGAGAGGACAGAGTCAGCTTATCTCTACATAAATATATCAATGAAAGCAGGATTGGAAGCTCATAAGAAAGCATCTACATAATTATGTGTGGATAATTTACCGTATCGATCCCCACCAGAAAGTACATTATTGGACTTTAGAATAAATATTTCAGCTTGATGTTAAGTATCGTGGCTTGGGGATGTTTTAAGTCTACCCATCATTAAACATAAAATATGACATAAATAAAATAAGCATATTTCAGGAAATTCTATTTTTTACATTCATTGATTTTTAAATGTATCGTTTTATAGAAGTGATTAATAATATATGTAACAATGTAACATTACAGCTTTGAGTACCCTCTTGCGTACATTGTTATTTTTTACATTTAAAAACATGCACTTTGTTCTGTGCATGTAATAACTCAAGCTAATTAAAAATATATGACATTCCAGGTTGTTCAACCAAAAGCAAATATGTAAGAAAATGTTGTGTTAGCAGCTGAAAATAACAACAGGACTATTAACTATTAATATCGGTGTACTTATTTACAAAAGAAACAAACGTGATATTTCAATTACATTATGGTTAATATCCTAACATTTCACAAAATGAGACTCTAATTGTTTGTTTCTTAAATAGCAACACCCGATTTCAATAACAATTAAAGTTAACTTAAGTAATTAACACGCAAAAACGGTGCCCTACTTTACGTCGCTGTCTAGGGACTATATTGCACG
This sequence comes from Gymnapogon annona, assembly GCA_029814585.1. Taxonomy (NCBI): domain Eukaryota; kingdom Metazoa; phylum Chordata; class Actinopteri; order Kurtiformes; family Apogonidae; genus Gymnapogon; species Gymnapogon annona. Next base: position 11,635,803 of record JAPTHA010000007.1, read on the forward strand.
GCGGAAGAATAAAAAAAACGGACGCAACTTCCGTAAAAATAGCCCTTTTCGTATCTGTTTACACTGTTGTCCTCGACGACCCTGTCACTTAAGCGCAACACATCGATGGGCAGATACGCCGACATATATTATACAAGTTATAGTTATGCAGAAAGTTATACAGATTTCGGTATGCTTCGACCGGTTAAAAAGAGCAATAAGCCACTTTCGACTCTAGTGGCTTATTGCTTAATTAAATGACAAATCGGAGGATTGGTTTGCAGATTGCCTGAATTGACGTCAATTGGATTGGTTAGGTGACAGAGGCTGGCTCCGCCCCCTTGTGGGCCAAGGTAGAGCGTGCTGAGAGAGGGAGGAGGGAGCAGGGGGCTGAGCTGATCCCACGTGTGACGCTTTCATTCCCGGCTCAGTAATATTCTCATAGCGGGGCTTTGCATATCTCCTGCCGTATCTGTGTGTGTCTGTCACTGTTACTGTAGTCCCAGCCTATAGTTTGGAATAGATATGGAAGGAGACGGGAGTCAAGCCACATCCGGAAGCTTAAATGATTCACAACATGACCCGGGGTAAGAATATTGTTTAATTTTAATCTCTAGGTACGGGTGTTTTTTTTTCTTCATGTTACAACATCTTGGAGAGGACTTCGACTGCCGTGCTGGATCCGTCCCCACAGTACGCACTTAAACCGTTCCCGGGTCTGTTTCCAGATGCAGTTTTAAAGACCTCAGCTTTGTAGCGAGAGTGGCCTCCCCCCCCCTTTTTTATGTACATAGACAGTAATTACTGAGCGCGAATGTGTTTTCATAGTCTTCCTTTATCCTTTAAGGTCGCTTTTAGAAGTAGTTAGTCGTCAAAATGGCCGAACTGACATCTGGACTCACTTCTGTTGTGTTTTCCTCTTACAGTAAAATGTTTATCGGTGGCCTCAGCTGGCAAACCTCACCAGGTGAGAGACTGTTATTCTCTTTTACGGCGTATCCAGTATTTCTTGTTGTTTTTGTCGCCGTTACCGGGTTGCTCGTTGTAGCTGCCGGCGGTGTATGTGCGGTGAACGTGCACTGTGCAGTAGTGTACTGTATGGGATATCTCACCAGTGTGTGTGCGCACGATGTTATTTTTGATCTCCGTCCATCTGAAGTCCTCTATTCGACCCCTATCCGCATCGCGGGGTGTTTTTTTTTTGTTCCTTTTTTATTATTTTTTTTATTTTGAGAAATACAGTGACAACAGCATGCCCATATGTTTCTTGTCAAAATGACCCGACATATTTTCCTCTATTCACAGACAGCCTTAGAGACTATTTTAGTAAATTCGGAGAAATAAGAGAATGTATGGTGATGAGAGACCCCACGACAAAACGCTCAAGGTAAATGCAGGGCTTTTTTCCCCCTCTACTTTTCCTCCCCAGTGCATGTAGCGATATCGCTTACTTTGTCCGTGTTTAGTATTAAATCCAGCGTGTGTGTGTTTCTGTGTCCGCATGTGCACGCGCGCGCGTTTGCGTGTGTGTTCGTGTATATATATATGTGTGTGTGTGTGTGTGTCCCTGCGTGTGGTTTCACAGCGAGCCAGATAAGCTTAAATGCTCACTGCTGTAAAGCTGCGGCCGAATGCAATTTGACATTGACTTTGTGACTGCACCACAATGTTGGTGTAGTGTCGTCTCATATTCTAACATAGCGAATAATGTTCTGCCGTGTCGCCCGTTTCAGTTTGAAATCTTCCCCAGGACGTCCATAATCTGGATTATAAATATATTTACTAAGAAATATTATAACTGTAATAAGGTCACGGTTATATTTATGCTTTGTTGTGCAGCAAGTCGCAATGTTTGTAATCAATGTGACGTTTGTTTTTAAAATAAACACTGTCTTATTTTTTTTTTCCCCCTCTCCAGTTTGTATACATTTTAACACTGTTTTTGCTTTCATCTTTTTGTCTTGCAGAGGATTTGGGTTTGTTACGTTTACAGATGCTGCCAGTGTAGATAAAGTCTTAGCTCAACAACACCATGAATTAGACTCAAAGACGGTGAGTTTTTTTTCCCCATCTTCTCTTATGCTACTGTACATAACCCATTGTGTTTGGGTACTCAGTCACTGGGGACCCTGTATCATAACCTTGTCTTTATTCTCTGTCTAAGGCTTCACAAGGGAACACCTCTTAGGTTAAGAGACTGTTTTGGATCAAGGTCATGTATAAGGGCTAAACGTATGATGGTCCTTTAAACACTAATCTTTGCAATAAAAAACAACTTAGGGCTGCATATTATGTTCACTTTCACTTCTCTGGATGAATGAGGCTGACACGCCCCCTTCTTCGCTGCAGCCACATGTTCTCTGTGCACATATCTCATGTTCCACTGAAGGGCATGCCGTCTCAGGGCCTGCGCCCCTCAACAATGTTTGACCCAGTAGATGTTACCTTGTAACCAGTCTAATGAATACTGTTGAGGGTGAGAAGCAGCTGTGTAAAGAGGTCTTCCGATAATATTGCCCATGTGTAATAAATCAAATAGTACATTTTATATATATACTGTGTGTATATATATATATATATATATATATATATATAATATTTGTAAACTGAGTTGATTTGCATATATTCCCTTTTACTGTATAATACAAATTTTAGCCATTCTTAAATATAAGAACTTAACTTTAATACGAGAGGATTTTATAAGTGGAGCAAAACACAGGCACGATGTCTATACGTGGTTACAAATGCTTGTCTTTTTAGATTTTAAATATCATAAGGCATTTCATTCACCCACATACAACACGCTCGCATACTATGCTCATTTATGCCAAACTTTGCGCTATTGTGGATCCGAGTTGCCTTTTGAAATTTGTCAGTAGATGAATAATTAAACATGCTAGTCACTTTTGAAGAGCCGTCTGTAGTGATGGATTAGATAGGGTTCGGCTGAAATGATATTTGTCTGGTATTTCTTCTCAGTGAATGATAATACTCAGAATACTCAGATGTGCCCACATGAAATAGTGTGTTCTGGGGAAACATACTGTTTTTCATATGACGAGATATGTCCTAAGTTTAGCACAAGTGACCATGTAAATAAGTGTACCGTATAGCTGATTACAGTCATGTTATTCAGTCCGTGTGTGATTAGCGCAGACCTGGTGTTTGCGAAGCAGTCCATGTTTGTATTCCTTCCGTTTTATTTCTACCCAGGTTCTCATAAGTCGGCCATAATGTGGCCACTTGAAACACAGATTTTTTTAAGCCCTGAGTTGTTTTGGTTACATATCAGAGCAGATCAATGCTGGAGGTTTATTTCTCCAAAGTGGCTTATGGGTCTTGTCCAAAACTAGATCCAAACTATTTTAAAAAGATACAGTTTAGTATAATTATTCACAAGTCTAAGGTCCAACTCAGCAGCAGGTTTTTTACTTATGTTAAGATATTTCTTGGACATCTCAGAGTGGACAGATGTGTCCTCTGACCTACTTTAATATTTCTCTGACTCTGGTTCAATTTTTTTTTTTTAGCTGGCTCACAGTTCACTCCAAGTTTATTGTGTTAGATTTGTCATGTAAATATATTATATCTGCCACAAGTGACACAGCTTTTTTTCATGTGTTTTGGGAGTAACGGGAGGACAGACAGTGAGCTGATGGAAAAAACAAAAAAAGTAGTATTGATGGCGCTGCAAAACCCACAGAAATCTTTGGAGGGCAGTATCTAGAAGCGGGTTACGGTAGTGTTTGAGGTGGTGTCAATACAAACATTCTTTGATGCAGAATCTAGAGTAGTTTGATAACTTCAAGCTTGACATTTTGACTGAATACTTTGACAGGCGTGACAGCACAATATATATTTACAGCAAAGGTCGGGGGAGCTACGTGTGCGGCAGAGTAGCATATAAAACACACTGGGCCTGCACGGTCCTTGTCTTGCACTAATACCTGATAACTGGAGTATGTGTTGGTTTCTCAGCCTCGCCTCAGGGCTCTGTGAGATGAGTGGACAGTGCAAAATTCCTGGTGCATTTTCTTATTTCTCTCTTAATCCCATGACTGTATTCGCATATATATACATACACACACACACACACACGCACGTTTTGCCATCAAGTAGCCGTTACTGTTTTTGGCTTCAGTTTGAAATTTCCTCGTCATTTAAATGTTTCAACTGTAACATTTACTGGGTTTCCACTGAACATCATTTGTGGCCTGTTATCTGCAGCTACCAGGCAGACAAATATCTCTCTTAACTTGTTGCATTTCCATCCTAACTTAACTGCCACCTTACCTGAGGCTGAGTGTGTGACCTTACCAGTTCCTAGCCTATTTATTGTACTGCTGTAAGGTAGTATCCTCCGGTATCAGTATATTTCACCCAATATTTCACCCATGGAATACTGATGTCTAATTGTTACCATTAGTGAGTAGCATGTTGTATTGTTTTCAGGAACTTTTTGCATTTATCGTTAGAATCCATAGAGCAGTGAGGAAACTTTAAATATGATAAGGGTCATGTAAAGACAGACTCAAAATGTGTGCAGAAAGAAATTTTTTACTTTTACTATTTTCTCAAATGCTAAAATACATATGCAGTCCTGCTTTGTCTTAATAAACCCTGATTTGTGTGTCATCTGTTAGCGTAACTCTGACATAATTTACCTGGTGTTCCTATAACGGCACAGACACGTGGTGACTTTGACAAGAGACAAAACAAAGCTAAAGGTACGATTTATTGCCAGGTATCTTTGTTATCTGATGAGTCAAAACCAAAGGATCGTTTTGACAAAGACACACTAAGAAATTGATATTTACACAGCTGTTAATGTGCTGTTGTTTATCCACCAGCATGTACCAGAAGAGTATAAACTAGAGGCAGCTGTCTGTGTTGTCGTCCTCAGCATTAGTCACTGGACTCTGTCTGCAGATCCGCTGTGTACCTTAACATTCACATGATCAAGATTGCATTAGGATCTCTCATATCTATTTCAAAGTTGCTCAGTGGGTATGGAAAAAAGCAACCACTCCAGCAAAATATGGCTATGTTTGCAGATGTTGGTTTGATACAAGCTCCCCACTTCGGCTACGCTTGAATGAATCCTTACCAGTGTGTCTGTCCTGAGTAACCTTGAAAGGACTGACTTTAAGTGGCCGGAGGTGCTGTGACTGTGAACAAGTTGACTCATGAGTATTTGTACCGGCAAAAAAATGAACTGGAAATCACACCTAATTTGCATTTTTTCCCTCTTATTTCTTTGTTTATTGCAGCCCCCCCAGAAATAGCTATATATGTCATAGAAATCAGCATGGCTCTAGGATTCTTACAAGTCAGTGTCAGTTTAGTTGCAAATACTGTGTACAAGTATGTGAATTGTCACATCAAACAAAATAGAAAGATGCATTCCCTACATTCTTCACAAAGATGCCCTGTAATGGATTTGATTTATGTGACGATAATCTTTTCATATATTTTTGTATAGTGTTGTTATCATAGGTAGCTATGATAATGTTGATAATACTGTCTATCTATCTATCTATCTATCTATCTATCTATCTATC
>JAPTHA010000007.1:11641511-11656510 GCA_029814585.1 Gymnapogon annona
TTTTTGTTTCTTCCCCTGGCGTAATCGTTTTTCGGTCCGGTTATGAAAACACTGACTGGGATGAATGTGAATGAGACATATGGGGAAGCACAGCCTGGGGCTTCAAAACACACATGCTGGTAATTCAGAGCATATTTACCATTTTTCATGATGCTTTGTTCAGTTTAGAAATATGCAACTCATAGCATCTGTTCCTTAAGATGCTTCAAAGCAGGCCGGTATGAAAAGGAGATTATAGTACATGATTTTGCATTTGAGAAGGAACAGTTGAGAGGTTTACAAGGCAGTAGGTTGTTTCATTCAGTTAGTGTTCTTTAAGAAAAGCAATTGTGTCATTGTAAAAACAAACAAACAAAAAATCTCATTCATGCTACACTAGGTGGATATCCAATGGTTGTGGATGATACTGCAGTTGTAACATAACTGTTAAACAACAGGTCTGGATGACATCAGTCTTAATTTGCCGTAAATCAAGTCCACATTTATGTTGTCTTTGTGAGATTAACATTCTTTTGGTTCAATGGTTATTCCCTTTTTTATTGAATGACCCAAAGTCAACCTGTAAGCTCTGTTTTGATGTTGTAGGTATGACAGGAAACAGTCTGATAAGGTAAAGGAAGGAAGAGCAGCTGTTTTCGGCAAATCTGAACCTTTCCTGACAGATCAGATTTGGAGGTGAAGTCAAATCAGTGACTTACTCTGATTTGTTCTTTTTTTAAGTAAAGCTGGTGCTTCGTCGTCTGCAATTGATTATGGCTGAAGGTGTTATTAGTTCATGCTGTATCTGTCTCTTGTGAGTACATACAATATATCAGATGTTTGTCAAGGCAGTAATGTTGCATCTCTTGCAATGCCAATGACTCTGGGATGTGCAGGTAATGGTGTTGCATATCACACATTTCTAAGAAACAAAAAACCAAAAAGTTGTGCTTGCGTGTCGAACATGACATTGTTAAAAATTTTATTACTGATCTGAGGAGCAAAGCAAACTCCTTCTAGAAATGCTATTTCACAGCAAACACTGGTAACGATTGACAGCACAGATATGAAACATTTATGTTTTAATTTCAGCCCCATTCCGTTGGTATCACACTCGCACACCTGTGGACCTGCTCACACTCCTAAATTGGGAGAAGCTGCAAGCTTTGATAAGCCTTTTCCTTTTAGCTTAAACACCACATCATCATACTACTGTAGATATGTCTTAAGAGAGAGGAAGAGAGTTTACCCAGGAGCCGCATTAATGTATGAAATCCTTTTGTAAGATGTGAACTTAAGATATATGCTGTTTCTCTGCCCTGATCTCCCACAGTCGCATGCAGAAGCAGCCCTTAGAGACCCTGTAGTAAAAGGCTGTGAAAGATAAAAGATGACGGGGTGGAGTTTGAGATTCTTCTTGGTCTGTCCTCATTTATTATTTTAGCTTACTAGGTTGTGTGATGTCTGATGGATAGCTGCCTTTATTCTGAGCGAGATCATGTAACAAAGGTGCGTTGACACCACAAGCCTGGTAACTAATGCGGCTGATTGAGAAGTGTCTTGTCAGGGGGATGCAATGAGGCCATAAGGTGAGCAAATAGCGCTCCGCTGGAGACGGTAGCTTCCCTTTGCGTTGAGGAAAAATCTCTCGACAGAAGCTACAGCTGTGTGAGACACTCCACCAATTTGTTTGCAGCATGTCAGTGTGCATGCTTGTGAGATCCTCAAGAAGGGAATTGTGTAAACTTGGAGTTAAAAAAAAAAAATCCTTATTTTTGCAAAAGCCTGGAGCTAGATGCTTGCGATTTTTTGTAAAGATACCCACGTTGCAGGATAATTGTTTTAAGTTGTAAGTACAGAGTCCTTTGAAAATAACGACACATTAGAGGCTGCCAGTCAAACGTACATGAAAAGCTGAGCCACAATAAAATGGGCACAGAAATTAAATTGATGGGAGAAGGACCTCACACATCCTACAGACAGCTGTGGATAACAGTTGCTTGCAAAAATCATCCCTTAATCTAGGGGAGTAAGATTCCCATTGTCAAGTTGCATTGTGTCTATTGTTTTAAGCATAGGACAAAGACGGCAACAATGGGCATCATTGCGGTACATTAGCTTTTTCGCTCTCTAAAGTCTGTAAATGTAATATTGAGGTTTTTTGTCCTAAAAGAATGGTACAGCCCTAAAACCTCAATACTGCAAGAATAAAAGACGACAGGGAAATTCCCGGGGTTTATTTCGTTATTAGTGCTGCTTTCCCCCATTTGAACAATTAATCTAGCAACAAACAGAGCATAAGGTACAAAGACGGATCAAATTCAAGTTCAGACAAATTGTTCCTTCAGTTTCAAGTCAATTTCTCGTCATATCTGTGCTTTATAACTTTTGTGCACATGCTGCGATATCTCAATGATAAAGAAAACATCCCTGAAGGTGGATTAATAATGTACCTTTTCTACTCCTAAATGATAGAGATCCATCTACCAGTGGATGGGAGGTCCAGGTTCCCGTGCTACAGTTTTGCTCCTTCAGCTTATAATGCGTTCCCTGAAATTGCTTCCTCTAATTCTGCAGTAGTTAGTGATTTGTTTCCAGAATCATTTTCACCCAACCACAGAGAAAATGCTTAGATGTGCTGCAGTCTGGCAAAGCAGGTGAAGAATGTGAAAATTATAGTAAGAGCAATAACACAAAACAGAAAAGTAGTGCAACATATCTGCTTGTAAGATAAAACACCTTCTGCTTTCTTAGTGGAGATGTATTTGAATTTAAATGGAAGTGCATGTGATATCACTGCATGAAGGATCAGACCACAGCAAATTATCATAATTCCCTGACTTGTTTCTTATAAGGTTTTGTTGCTGCTAATTGTAAAATGAATAATTACGATGAACACAATGTTGTTTCCAGTAGAAAGAAAATATTCAGAAGTAGAAATAAAATCCAAAAAGAAAATAAACTTGGAAGTGCGGCATGTGGACCCACTGCAACAGCTCTGCCACCTAGGTTTGCTTGACTGGTCCCAGACCTGATGGTATGTGTGTTACATAACGAAAATGTTTCAGGAAGGAAGTATCAGGTGAAACCGAGAGGACATAATCTGTGGCTCAGTGGTACATTCATCCAGTGCAGAGTGGAATGCCTATTTTAGCTCATAGCCTGAAGTGTGAAGGTACTTTCAACAGAAAAAAAAAATTACATGCACATGAATATGTAAACAGTAGGGAAACAATTGCTGCTTCTCCCCTCCCCTTTATTTCAAAATTTCTCAAAGGAGTCATTCATCATAAGTTGTGACCTAAAAAGGTGCTGCTACAGCATTTCTCAGAAGGATTGGTTACTAAGTCCTCATTGCCTAATTTGGTTGCTTTGCTTCCGAGTGTGATTTAGACAATCTGCAGTATCATAGCCCCAATTTAACACAACTCTGTGCATAAAACGCCATCTTTTTGATAATTATAACATTTTAAACTGACAGAAAACTATATGACCTCAATTGCTGTTCTGGTAAACTGCTCTCTTGTGCATTTTGGAACAAGAAGCCTCATAGCAGGATAGGAAAAAAAACACTGTTACTGTGCAAGGTGTTATGCTGGGGTTTTAAATGCGTTATTTTATCTATGCTAAAAAGTTAGATATGTTACCAAGTATAGGACTTTGCAATTCAAAGCCTAATGTGTTGTCTTTGCTCAAATAGGGTGCACAAAATAATTGAGTTTGAATTGGTTATGCCTGGGGCTAAGTGCTAAAACAAATCTTTAAATGAAATTCATTACAAGCAGAGTTGCCATACCCAGGTGTTATTGAATTCATTTCTCATTTTGATCTGATTTAGACAGATAACAGTAATAAGTGAGACGGGCACAAAAGATGACAATGACATTGCACATCATGCTTTCCCTTCAAACACATTAAAACATTGCCGGTCTCATTGGCTTAATTGATCTGTGCAGATGGCGTCGTCTGTCTCTCCTTTTCCTTGGTTCATTTTCTGCCTATTGTTTTCCTCAGAGGTGTGAGGTAATAAAACATTTGTATTAAATAAATCTATCTATGTCAAAGCAGTGCCTTTTGTTGAACAGTCGGATCAGTATGAAAATGTAAATATCTTATATCTATCTGTGCCGGCTCTGTCTATTATATTTTGCTAATGGGTAAACAATGAAAGGTGCATGGAGACGCTCACTTAGAAACCAACATATAGTCGACTGTATATGACAGGTGGTGAATATTGTTGGATGATCTCATTTACACTATAAGCAGTGCTTAAAAAACACATAAAAATGTGTGCAGTGACATAAAAGGGTACCGTGTTGAGCAAAGGCAAATGTCATTTATGTATTATTTGCTTCCAAAGGTTCATTTGCATGAAATCAATTGGACATTCCTGTTTTCAAACCCTTTTTCCAAATTGTATCAAAGCATGGAGATTATGGAATGACATTGCTATTTGAAATAGTTCCACCCCATTGTTAAGTATAAGGTTGATGAGGCCCCCTGCCACATACCTTCATGCCACTGAAATTAAGGAGGAAAATGAAGCTAATGAGATAACAAGCACAAGATGGAGAAACAGGCTGATGTGACGCATCCTCCTGGTTATTTGGCAATATCTGGAGACGTCACCAGCCTCAGACTCTCATTTTCTCCCTGTCATATTCAATCAGCCAGTCCTGCCTAAAATAAAAGTGACTCTACCTCGGCTACGACCAGCACAGCGTCTCATGTCTGGCCCTAACACTGACTTTTTGCTCCACAGTGGCCGTTTCTCTTAAGATATATAGGTCACACCAGCAGATAATTTGACGCCAATAATATTTTGGTCTGTTGTATAATCATCCCACAGTAATTAGTGAGAATTAATATCCTGTTTATTGTATATTGAAGGACACCATCTAGTGCTTTGAGTGTTATACTATGAATGTGTCATTGAACTCCATCATTCGTAGATAATATGCACCTGTAAGCAGTAAAGTTGATTATATTACCTGGATCTTTCATATGGTTTTAAGAACATAATTTGTGCTGCCATTAGTCAGTGTTATGAGATCTGGAAGTAAGTGCTGTTTTCTAGGCGTGTGACAGCACTGAAGAAGTTTGGTTCGGTACAAGGGGTCTCTGGTTTGATTCATCTTCAATACGTTTTTGGTGCAGTGAAGTTAGACCAGTTTCATTAAAAAAAATTCTCGAAGCAAAAATGCAGTACATTCTCAACAATTAAGTGTCACTCTACAGTTGAAGTATTTAGAGTACATTTTATGTGCTATGAAATTTAACATGCCACCAGAAATATAACAGGTCTTCATGAAACACAACCCTAGTTTTGTCTCCATTGACATAACTGATAGGGAATCCCTACTAGTTTGTTTTTACATAAAAGTCTACCCAGTTACAAAGCCTCTACAGCATTTAACTTACATTCAAGCAAGAATATCTGCACTTGTATAATTAATAACCGGCCTGGTGAGATAATAGGCCAACAGTAAATTGAAATGATTGTCTATATGTGTAAGAGATTAATGTGCTGAGTAATAAGGTTCTCCCCGAATGGTGCATTAAACGGTATTTTACAAATGAACCGGTCAGTGGGACTATAAACTGAATTGATTTACTAATAGTCAGCAAAATTATGGCATTTGCTGTTTTAGCTCCAATTATACAGTGTGAACTCCACACAGCTACATAATATAAATAATATATATATATTCCATTTTTCATCTTGGATTACCCCCCTAGTTCCTCTACAAAGATGTCTGTAGTTCCAAAGCGGCGAAAGATGGACGGATATTAAAAAACCTCAAACCATGACCAAATCTTGAGCCTGTCTTCAGTGACAAAAAACTACAAAGGAAGAAATACGATAGATTTGATGAAGTTCTGATCTATTTTACAATAAAATGAGTGCTCTGTCTGCATTTTTTGCCACTTTATCCACTCATTCTTGTGCCTTGAACTTGTAATTGCAATAATTCTTATTACACTTGGACATAGCTTTAGTTGAGAGAACACAGGAAATCCTGAAACCTGTGTGTATCACCACAGTGCAGCTTGTGTAAATCTTTTTCTCACGATAATTTGTAGCTGAAATGAAAAATTATTATGAATGTTATAATAATCAGTATGACTGCTGTTAAATGACCAATTTGCACTGTGGGCACTTTGTGGGCTTAGAGTTTTAGAATCTCCAATTCCTGGTCTGTGCTTTTCACCCTCATAATATCACAGCTTTCCTTTTAACAACAATGTTGTTATTCTTTTCTCATTCTCAGATTGATCCTAAGGTTGCCTTTCCCCGTCGCGCCCAGCCTAAGGTAAGAATAAATTGGTCACTAACCCTGCTCAAAGGAAATTATTATGTCTCATGCCACTACCTTACTTAATTTTGTGTGCTCACACAGCAGATAATATGCAGCGGTTGTCTGTTTGTTAAAATTGAGAAATGCCTACTCTGGCTGCCTTGTTCTCATCTTGTCCATGCAGTTTTGCCACAAACAATCACAGATAAACAAAATAAGGACGTTTTAAGCATGATCGAGGTTGTTATTATTATTCTCTTTTTTTTATATTTATTTCCATGTTATTGTTTTGCATTTCTCACTCTGCGCTTATATTTCCATTTTATCCATCATAATACCTATTCCTGGTGGTAAACATAGTAAATATAATGAAGTTACCACCTTGGTCCTTGTCAAGTAAAGCATCTTTTTATAGTATAAAGCTCATTGTTATTTTTGGGTAAATGTGATAGACTGTACATGTTGAAAGCATCTTGTGTGTTGGCGTAATGCAGTTTTGGTTGAAGTAGATGTGTTTGAGTGGCTCCCAGCCCCTGCATGAAGATTTTGTACTGGCGTTGAAAATGAGGAAATCACAGATGTAGATTGGAGTCAATATTCAGAGCTCCTAATGTCGTTTTGGTCCTTGTAATTTCTTGAATATGTACATTGATGTGCAGTTGTAATAAGGTGTTTGATGTGATAAGAATAGCGTGGTATTAATGTTGCTACTTGTTTGCGAGGTGTGATTGCTTGCTTCCCATTCATCGTAAAGACTGAAATTCATCGACTGCCTATTGAGTTGTTTTCTGTAGTACTTTGGATTGAACCGAATGACATAAGTGATTTAGAAACATCTTTAATTGTAGTGCATCCGCCTTGAAATTGCCACAATTAGCATAGAAACAATGGATGATTAAGGTAAATATGAAAAATCAAATCATGTCGGAATGTCTTATTATCTCTTCCTATGTTTTTTATTTTCTTCCTTGATTACTGGTCTTGAACAGATCTATGAACAATTGAATATTCAGTGTGTTCAGATATTTGTGTGGTGTAGTCAAGGGGTTTATTGGCCTCTCACACCATCCCCCAGCATTTAATGCACAGGCGGTAGCACAGTACAGTGTAGCGCTATTCAGCATCGGTATCAGGGCTTTTTCCACCTCGACCAGGTGGAAATCGATAATAGATTTTCTCCTTCCCACTGGATCAGGAAAAGGCATTGTTAAAGAGTTGTTCAGGTTTCAAATGAGGAATCGGCAGTGCAGGCTTTCAAAGCCAGGACACATGGTGACTTAAGGATATCGGCATATGGATAAAAAAACAACTCGTATTTCTCCACTTTTCCTTACGCAGCTAGGAGATCACTTTAACTTCTGCTTGTTTTCAGCCCCGTCTAAATTGCAATAAACCACCTCTGATTTACTTCCAATTTTTTAAGAGACCCAGTAACTCCACCTGGTGTCAGTTATGTTTTTTAGCAATATTTCGAGAAAGAAAATAAAGTGTTTTGAGCTGTTCCTAAAATATTGGTCAGTCTGCCTTCCATGAATCATTCTTCAGTGTAATAACGACACCATAGCAGAGTATGTGGCACCGCAAAGGCCTTCCAGTGATTTATAAAATGGCTATAGGGAAAGCTTGTTAGAGAAGAAAAATGGCTGCATTGAATGTGGATTATAAAGGATCTGAAAGCAATGGGATTAAACCGGATAGATTAACATTTCATGAGTTTGTACTTTACGTTCGATTGATTTAAGACCTTTAAAAGAAGCCCCATTCTGAGATTCCTATTTAGAAAGTCCCCTCTGTTTTGCATTTGCTTTCTTTTGTCCCTCTGCTGTCTGCCGGCCTGGCTGCTTATGCAGCTGTTGAATAGGCTCCATTCTTGTTTAAAGAATCTCGGCTTGGCAGGTGCTTCGGTGGCACGGGCTCCAGGGAGCAAATTGTGACGCGACCAATCAGCGTTAATTTTCTCACGGCTCACAATGACCTCAAAAGTAACCCTGTCAGTGACCTCTGATTGCTGAATGCTGCAGTATGGTAAAACTATACAGTATGTACAGCACGTAGAGTAATGCTGAAAACAGACAGGAAGTGAAGGTGAACACAGAGGACATTTCACTGTAAACAACTGAAGGTGTTTGCACCGGGATGACAGGATCACAGGAAAAACAACTTGTATCAGCAGGCATAACTGACACTGCCCCAAAACATGGACAGTTGTAAAGAGGCAGAAACAGACAGAACGGGTTTGACAGCACATATTCATTAGGTTATACTGAAATAGACGACCTTAAATATGACTATTAGACAGGTGGCGAGAGGATTTGCATAGATATTTAAAGTAGGAGGATTTAGCTCCTGCACGCACAAATAAAAAATAAGATAATTTAAGAAACATTAGTAGTTTTACTAAAAAACAAGGATTTTTTTTGCATCCTGGAGCCTAAAGAACAGGTATAGGTTGTGCTTAAGAGGAGAGTTTATTTGAATTTGTTGGTGCAACTGTGGTTTGATAATGTTTTATCCTTTCTGTATCAACTGTTTTTTTTAATTTTCATTAGACAATGTCTCCGAATCAAGTTTTTAATTTCTTCCCTGAGCCTGTGTGTGAATTCATTACATTCCAATGTTTTTGAGATTCGGTGTTTCATTTAAAATTTTAAAAAGCAGATAAAACATTAAATAATCACAGTTATTGTACATTTAGAATGTATTTGGCTGAGAACACGAGCACTTGTTTGAGTGGATGAATCCAACAACATGGTTTAAAATAAGCCATTTTTAGCATCAATAGAGTAATAAACGTCAATAACAGCTGCTTCCCACAGGCTTTAATGTGGCCTTAAAATAATGATATGGTTCGAAAGGAAGTTAAGATTTGAGTGTTTTGCATTTTGAGGTGTGAAGCTTCAGGTTTGTTTATTTTCAAAGGGACTGTGCATTTTAATAAAGACAATATGTGCCAATATGCAAAATTACAGCCAAGGATAATTTCCATCTTTATTACCTGCATAAAACAGGAGTGTTCAGGTAAATCAGTGCAATGCAGTGTATTCCTTGAACAGACGAGTTAAATTTTCTGTGCTGTTTCTCTCATACATACACAAGCATATAACACTGAGATTAAGACTCAACATTGTGAGGGCAACAAACAATGCTAGTTGAAACAGATTTGTCTGCAGTAAATTGGATACAGAACTCCCGTTTGCTTTTGCTTTGGTCGCTTCTTTTTGAGATTCATGCATTTGTTTGATTTGAGTAATCTACCTTTTTTGTGACCATCTGGACGAGAATAATGGTAAAGGGCACAGAGGGGAGATAACCGCAGCCTCCGACAATCAAAGAAAACATGCTAAGGAAATGCAGCCAGGCACACACATTACAAAAGAGTAATGGCTCCCACCTAAAAGCCCACCTTAACATAGAACATTTTGCATTAGAAATACAGAGCTGTGGTTACAAGTTGTGTCAAAGGTATCAATGTGCACTAGTGCACAAATATACAGGGATTAGGATGCATCTGTAGATGACTGACAGATGAAAATGAAAGGATTAAATAATGATGATGTGATACAAAGTGCTTTATGCACATTTGTTTTTGCTTTGTCTCTTTGTCGTCATCTGGCCCGGCTGCGGTCGCCTTTCTTGCAGAAGCAGATTTATACAAATAGATCTAGTACACCACAAATTCACTATAAATGTTTCAACATTTTTTTTTCATGACAAGCCATTCTTGATTCATCGCTGGAAAATAAATCAACTGAATGCCGTACCGTGTCATAAAAGTGATTGTTTTATTGGGGGCTTTTCTGAGAAGGTTGTGAGTACAAGTATAAACAGCAAAATATTTTTTATTATTGCTTGTTTTTTCTTTTTCTTCCTCTTTCTCCTTTTTCCTTCTTCTTACAGTGTCACTCGCATATTATTACATACATAACACGTGCATCTGTTTAAATTCGCCATATTTACTGAAAAATATTTTCCTCTACGTGCTAATGGAAAAATCCACACTGAATTTTAAAGGGGTTTCACAGGGTTTCACGCAGAAACTAATGAATTTTACATAAAAATGACCCAAGTGTGTTTTTAAAGTCTCCTTGTTTTTTGTTTTTTTTTTTTCAGACCAAATTGTAGATGTATTAAGATAACATTGGATTCTTTTAAAACACCCACATCCTATTTTCTGTTGTCACTGGGTAGGGAAAGAGGTAAAGAGGATGGGGGTAAAAATGATGCTTTTTCCTGCCGTCTCCTTGTTTGATATATTCCAGTATGGTTCATACTGAAACTTGTAAACGAGGCCTGCTCGCTGTTTCCTGGTGAAAATCAAAGTGTCGGTTTCCGCCGACATTGCTCGAGATTTACCACTCAACTGTTGGCGTCATTACCGCTGCTGCCACTGCTTTTGTTTCCCACAGTGGAGTCACACACAACCATGGCATGTCCCAGCATGATTTTAATTGCCAGTGGGACTGTGGCCACTTCAGTGGGAGATGAGTTCTGATGGCTTGTTATGGAAATGAAAGGAAGGAGCAGCATCCATTTACAGAGCAATGGGCGTAACCCTTTCCTCGCACCTCACGAGGGGGATAAGCCATCGCGGACAGGTTGGCACTGTGTCTGCGGCAGTCTGCGAGAACCGCCGGAAAAGACTCTATCTCTGTATAAATAGATGTGAACCCAACACAGACAGCTTTGACAATACTTGAACTCCTGGAAATGCTGTTTATTTTGTTTGCAGTGACAGTTTTCTTCCCTGGAACTATTGTATTAAACCGCACGCGTTAATGTCAGCAAGGAAGGAGGCTAACGCTGCTACTACCTTGGTTTAGGTAATTTTGGGCTATCAGTCAGAAATACCATCAAAGTGCTGTCCCAAATTTTACTGGAGCTTGTGACAGCTGTGACGCTGGCTCCCCTGTTCGTGGCCCAGTGTTGGTGTTGGTCTATCTCTGGCAGCTGTGCCTGCCTGGAGCTCTCTCACTTTCACTTTGGTACTCTCTTTGTCTCTTTCTCTCTTTTTCAATGTCACTCTTTCTTTCTCTGCTCTCCTTTTTTTCTTCCTCTCCTTCTCTCACTGCCTGACACACACTTTCTGTGAATGGGAGATTAACCAGCATTCCCACCTCTTGCACTTTTCCACATTTCACACACATATGGTGCTTTGTGCTCTCACCTGCAGAAAAGCCTCTCAGGTGAGTGGTATTAGTCCTATGTTGAAATTGAATCTGTCATGATCAGTCTTGACCTGTGTTTTTTTTTTCTTCTTCCGAAACATAAAAAAAACCCTCTGACAAGCACACAACCTCCACCTGCCGCACATTCAAAATAAACACAATCTGTATCATTGTTCTCTCTCTCTTTTTTTTCCTTCATTCCTCACTCACTCACTCACTCACTCACTCACTCACTCACTCACTCACTCACTCACTCACTCACTCACTCACTCACTCACTTCCTTCTGTTGTGCGTCTCAGGTATAGCCTCGCGACTCTTTTTGTGTTCCAGCTTTAGTCTTTAAGGATTATAAGGCCTTGTAAATCCAGTCTTACACCTTGCTCTGTTATTTGATCTAGATTTAGCATTATGATATTCCCCTTCTCAAAATGATCCTTATTTTAAATGACACAGCTCACTGCTGGGAAAATGAAACCTCCGTAGCTGCCAGCCCCTTTGAATGTCCCCGTGAGTTTATTAAAAGCACCAGCTTCCCCGTTCCAACTCAGATCTGCACAGCTGCAGTCTCAAAGAATATTCAAGGGCAAAAATCTTTAATGTACAACAGAATGTCACATCAGTATCTTTGTTCGACCTCGTGATTTATGACAATAGGACCTCCCAAATATTTAGAATGTGAAAGGAGATTAGCTTTTATTAGACAACCTCTTATTTTAAGGCATTCTTTTTAATGCAGTTAGCCTGCGCTGCAACAGATGGAAGAAAGAAAAGGGATTGAATGATATGGAGGCTATTATCCAAAGCAGACGGTGCATTCCAAGACACATGTAAAGGGTTATATTTCAATGAGTGAAAAGATATTTGCAATCTCCAATTGAAAAGATATTTGCCACGTTTCTCAAAATAAACATGCAGTTGAGATGGGTCCTACAGCTGACGCTAAATGCCCTGACGTTTCACTGGAACCAAGACACTGTTTGATTGTGAGCGAGGAAAACTTTGACCAAGGCGACAGAAAAGTGACAAGCGATTTGATGGGAATTCTTCACTGTCACTCTCCTTTCACCCTTTAAAAAAACAGATGTACAGCCAACACAAATAAACCCTCCTTCAGATGGAGGATGACACAAGGAGGTGCCCACCCCCCTCCTCTCTCTTTTTGGTAATGGCTGCTGTGCCGAAGCTGGAGATGGGTTTAAATCCCTGACCCGTCAGCTCCTTTGCTTTCAGTGGCCTCAGTGGAACTGCTCCAGATGAAAATGGGGCCAGAGCAGAGACATATGAATGACTGTTTGTTTGGTGGTCAGACACAATCACCAACTGAGTGACCCAGTTAACGGTTAGTCAAAGCAACGCTCAGTTTGATTCATGCACTTTTTTTTCACATATTCTAAATGTATCTGGCTTTCTCCTTTTTTTTTTTTTGCTTTTGTCCAATATTTATGCTTCAATGGAAAGATAAATGATGTGTGAATGTGACTGTTAGTGTAATTATTTTTTTTTTATCGCAGTTATAATATGAATGCATATTTCTTTTGTTTAAATAATTGCTGTGGCGCTTATAAATGGAGTGTACATGTGTGTGATTCTTCTTCCCCTGGCCTCCCTCTGCCTGCTCTGGTCTCCTTGGTTGCGGATGGAGAGTAATTAGGTTTTCTAGGGGATTGAGGGGTTCATACAATGCTTACCAATGGCAGCAGTCAGGCAGGCTAGTGCTGGCAGGGCAGAGAGGACAGAGGGCTGTGCAGGAGCCTGGCACTGCTAAACCTGATGCTGACTGACAGTAATGAGGACAGCCTGCTAGCCAGGATAGAGAGGAGAAGAGAGCAGAGGAGAGGAGGGCATGGTCCTTCACTATACCGCTCAAGACCTCTTATCAAAGCCTCCATACATACGCAGACACATGGACACACAGGAGCCGCACAAGCGCACACACAAAACACTAGTTTAATCTGTAGTAGGTCGACCAGAGCAAATTTGCCGCTGAGCTCTGTTGTCAGTCCTATTTGGCTTTTGTCGTAAACCATATATGGAAATATAGACCGGATCCAAAATAAAAATCAATCCTGATCTATTCAGAAGAGTGCAGTGTGTAATAGCAACAGCTTTGGGACTCTCTACTCAGTCACAGGGGAAATGAGCAGACCCTTTATGTAGTCTGGAGGAACTGAAGAAAATATGCCCCACCTGTCATTCACGATAAAAAACAATATATTTACATTTCAGCTCAAATACATCCATGGAGTATTAAATTCTATATCTATACTTTTTGCAGTAAATAGCAATAGCTTCCTCCCCTAAAAGTGTTAACTTTTTACATGACAAACATCTTTTTTCTCTCTCTCCATCTCCCTCTCTTTTCAATCGGATTGAGTCTCCAGCTATTGAAATGTGAAAATCTAAGTTTGTAAATGAAGCAGAGAGGCACTTAACTTTGAAAGTCATCACTTCAGGGAGCGGCTTTGGCAGCTAGAGTGGCAGATGTGGAATGCATTTCTAATTTTTAACGGACTTTTCTTTGAGATTGGCTTAGAATGAAATACCGGAAATAATTAAAGGAAAGCATGGTCAGCTTAATCAAGATGATGAGGTCCTTTGTGTTGTCGGGCGCATCACCTCGTGGTGTGTTTTGGAATTTTTTTCACAACATCTCGACACCTTCACCTCTGGGTGTCTGCCTTCAGACATGCTGCTTGGGATTTGTACAACGACCTCCAACAAAAGGTTGTTGTCGGAGGCTGTGTCGAAATGTGCAGTCATTATTAACAGCCATAAGGGTACATATACTGCATCAGTATACAGGAAACAAATATAAGAATCGTGACTTGCTATTGTGTCAGGTCCAGGATGTGCAACATATTAGCAATTTAATTCTAAACGTATTATGGTAATGCAGATTGTAGTCTAATTATATGTTCTTGGAGCATTGTGTCCACTTTCTGTAGAACAAATGAGATGCACTAAACCTGCATATATACATATTAAGAGTGTGATGCTTTATGGGTGTAATAATAATTTTCTAACATATGTTAAGTGATAAGAAAATGCTTTTACGGGTGCCATATTTTGTACCTTATCCTTATTTGTTAGATTCCCCCCCCCCTACATTTTCCAAACAGTGAGAAATGAAGCAGTAGCAGGGCTTTACTCCTTTTAAAAAAAACTAAAAAACTTTTGCATGTTATAATTCTGCGCGGCTGAGGTTAGTTGGATGATTTTGTTGTGGTTGTGTCTGTCTGATTGGAGGATTGGACTGGAGGCCCGGCTCACTGGAGTGTTGTGCCATGATTGGATCCAGTTGTCATTGTAGAGTAAGATATTGGTATCTCACAGGCCAGATTGTGCTTTTTCACTTTGACGTTGTGTGACAGTTCATGCTCTGTAGTTTTTATGTGCCGTCTTGTTTTTTGTGTGTCTTTCTTTCTTTCTTTTTTTTGTCTGGTGCACCAGTCTCTCAGATTAGGAATAATATTCTTTCATCCATACCAGCCTGTCAGGCTATTAGTCATAGTATTGTTAGTTGACTGTGATGGCCAGCAACCCCCCCCATTCCTC
>JAPTHA010000007.1:11656870-11676921 GCA_029814585.1 Gymnapogon annona
CCACCCCTAGCTGAACAATGTAGTTGAAACGCTATATCTGTATTGCAGACTTGAAGATGTTGCGGCATTTAATCATTTTTCATTAACTGTGAAAAAACATCTTTTGTCTGGCACTAATCAAATGACCATTTTGTTGAACTGATGTTGTGCCGTGGCATCACTTTAGAACCTGCTAAAAGCTTGTGGTCATGATTTCCCTCTACAGCCATAACACTCTAATGTCTGTTTATAATGGTACTTTTGCTATTTTAATGTTCTCACACAGCCAGTAGAACAACATTTCTATTGTTAATCAAACACAACTGAATAGACAACGAAGAAGAAAAGATAGAACACGCACCAAACAGAAATATATTCTATGCAGTAATTACATATTTCTCAACTTACTATGTTATTTTGCTTGTCACTCCCAGCAGCTGTGTGGTTTCTTTTCGGTTCTAAATGCTGACTGTAGTGTATGTTGTCACTCTCATGTACAAACATTATGTAATTAACTAAAACCATTTGCTCTGTAATTAAAATATCTGCTAAAATATAACCATGAGCTGTGTGTTTAACTTTGCTAAAAGATAAAAAAAGGTAAATAGGACAGAAGTGCTTCGAGAGTATCAAGATAAAACAATGCAGCAGCACAGGAGGCCACAATACTTGTGATAAGAATCGCATTGATTAAAACAAGTGAGCTCACCACTATCTTCGCACTGTTTTTTCCATAAATTCCACCTTATGTAGAAGCCACTCAAAGAGCCACTACTGTTTTGCTTATGCTCTACCCACGCACTGCTTAATAGCTCCCAAATGACCCTGGTGACAGAAAATCTACATTGTGCTGTGGGTTAAAGGAAAGACTGGATAGAATGGGAGGGTTGAGCCAAAACAAACAATGTAGGATGACGAGCCGAGGCACAGACAGTCCAGTATCCTGCTCCGCATTTAAGACCTCCATCTGGTTCACTCTGCAGGCACATGCACGGTGGGTTGTCATTTATTTTCATTATAATGTCAAATTCCTCAGATCGATACCTCCAGGCTGACAGAAGGTTTGCGGCTGTATTTTTATGAAATGACAGGGTGCATTTGTCACACTATAGAATTAAAAAATACATATGTGTAAAGGAGCACATCTACTGCTCTGTATTAGTGGGTCTAAGTCAGGGCGCTAAAGAGCTTAGCTGTTCCTCTCCATAATGCCTCAGTCCTCAGCTGTGACCTTTCTCTTCCACACATCATTCACTATTATACTGCTGACATGTTGGCTCATGCCAATAATTTTTCATTGGAGCCAGTGTCAGCCACATCATATTTTATCATCTGTATAAATTTGTGTTGTGTTTTCATGTAGGCTTTCTGTAACATGTGTTTGTATATTTATGTGCGTCTGAAAGATTAGATTGTACAATTCATTTAATTCAAGCAAAGAATTGAGATGTAAATGCAATCTGGCATCCGGGGAAAAAAAGAATGCATGCAGTTGGTAAATGATGTGTATATATGGTTGAATATATATATGAACATATGAAAAACAGAGGAGTTTTAATTAAAAGCAGTCATTGACAATGAGACAGAAACCATGCACTACACCAACAGTATGCCCACACAGACGGAAAGCACGCTGCTTACACAACAGACTTAAAATGCACGAGAGGAAAGACAAATAATGAAAAAAAAAAAAACAACTAATTTCATGTTTGATTATCTAAACCATTTTGACTTGTAACTGAATTATAGGCTTTATTGTTTATGGACAGTTTTGAAATACAGGATTATCTTATGCGTTACCCTGCCTTTAAGCCTAGAAATTATGAATATTCTTCATATATTTGAGTGCTTTTCCTGAAAATAATAAAATGGACCTTGTAACAAAAGGTGTGATTTTTGTGCCTGTTTTATGTTAAAAATGAAGCAGCGTAGAGCTACTTTGTGTTGCGGCAGTAAAGAGAAGCTGAGTAAGTGCACATCAGGCATCTAATTGATGTTTATAATTAAAGTATAAACGGTGGTTATTAGACAACACGCCTTTTATACATATTTTTCCAGACCATAGAAATAAATCCTTCGCTCGATACTGTTTGCACTAAATGTGTGACAGTGCTAATTATCTCCACAGAATACCAAACGGCATTATTTCACGACCTTCACACTTGCCTCAGTTGTTGACCCAGTCTTGTGTGGCTTTGCGTCGGTGACCTTGCAATAACGGCTCCTTTCGTCTGACAACACCACTCATTCTGCTGATTCTAAACAGGAGCCACTATCATTTAACCAAAGAAATGTTAAATACTGATGTTCCTTGCTTAATTGAAGCCTGCATAAGTAATTACTGCACATTATCCCTTTTCAAAAAAAAATATTCAGAGGTAACGTCAGTGTCAAGTTTGGCCGTTCGCAGGTTTGATTTATTGTGCCAATCGCGCGGTTTCATTATTTCCGGCTAAAATTAATTCAACTTTAAATTAGATATCGTATGTGATGGCAGCACATTCCCAGTGCTTTATATTTTGTAATACGTGACGGGGCTTCACAGATACCAACTGTTTTTATGTGTGCAGAGGGTTTTACAGGGTAGCCAGACTGGACTCTCATTCATGCTAAAACTGCCTTTGCCACATGGTGAGGAGCTCATTGCTTTTAAAGGGAATGAGAGGACCTAATTTAATTGACCGTGATTGACACTAGCCCCCCGACCACATCCGCTGGTAATTTATTCCTTCTAATTCAACCCCTTTTTATGACGGCACCGCAGGTGTGCCACTGCTGTGCCAGCATCTTTGGTCGCAAAATTACCAAAAATGTGTTCTCACAGTGATGTACTCTACATGTGGTAGCACCGTGAATTTGCACCACTGCCTGTGCTTTCACCTTGATTCATTAAAATAAGACCTCTTATGACACTCTCTCGGAAAAAGCAAAAACAAACCCCTAAAGGAAAAAAAAGGGTCTTTTTTTTCCTGCTGCTACTATAAAACTGTGCAGAATATGAAATGATCAAACACGAGGTGATGCATAAGCAGGTCAAGTCCGACATGTAACAGTTATTTTGTGACTTAATTTTCCTCTGCGTTATCATACAATAATGAAAAGTGTTGACAGATTCATTTCCTTGCTGCTACCGCCTAAGACCATTTTGAGATTTCTAATTGATAGCTAGATGCGGCAATTTTATAGCACTAGACAATTTTATGGCACTTTTAATTAGTCCAACTTTGACCTTCTGTTCGCTTTGCATTTATATTGCTTCAAATTATTTTCACCTTCTTTCCTCATTAACTTTAGTCGAATGAATACAGGCATTTACAACATATTAATCCATACATGCACTGTATGAAATATACTGCGACTCACATAAATGAATAGGCCTGTTAAATTAATTGTTTGATTGATTATACCTCACAATTAAGTAATCTGTAAAATGTGAAATGAATATCTAATACACACTCTTGACCCCGGAGAGTAAGAGAGAGAGAGAGCGAGAGTGAGATGGAGAAAGAGGATCAGGATTTTCAAGGAAGGTCATTAACGTGGCAAAGAAAAGCGTGAAAACAAAACAAGTGTATAAAAATATCTCTGCAGAATGAGGCTGCAACAACCACTTAGTTGACTAATTGACTAAGAGGGGAAGCCCTTACATACGTCATTAGGGAATACAGGTGCATGATGACTCTACTCAGATGAATCCTTCGTATGGAACTAGTTAATCTCCCATGTAATATCAAGCAGATGTGTATATTGGTAAATGAATAAACACCAACCTCAGATGAATTTCAATTGACAAGGTGTTTAGTATTCATTTGGTCTTCATTCTACTAAATTATATCGCGTTTGACTAAAAATTCATGTTGACAGGAAAGGTGTCCAGTCATTTTTACACCAGTGAACAATTGCTGGTCCCATCTGTTATAATTCACTGGTCAATGTTCAAAATTGATGGTTTGATCTGTTTCTTGTTTTGCCATTCTTTTCTTTAAATTAAGATAAGCAGCCAAGTACAGTACATACCGGTCCTTTTTTATTTAGCGGTTTCTTTCAGGAACCATATGACAATAATCTATGATATGAACAGCTGCATTTATTCAGTACTAGTATCTGTGACCCACCTCGGTACCTAAAACATTACAAAAACAGAACACAAAACCTTAGAATTGTGGATATTGTCTGGCTTCAGAATTCATTTGCGACGTCTGCTTTTGTAATGCGCCTTAAGAGTCGAGCAGTAACCAAACCTATACTTTATTTTTGCACCATAGTGACATGTAACTGGGGTAAATAACAAGGAAAGAAAAAAGTGTGTGGTAGTGGGTGGGGGGGAATAAAAGAACAAACAGAAACATCAATAAATAGCATCTTCACACAGGTTTTTTTATGTACTCAACACCGCCTGTCTGAAACCTGTCCGTAAAGCGCTGCAGCACAACAGATTTGCCTTCGGAAAAATTTGCATCTTATGTAAATCTTGCATCCAAACAAGTCTGATTTAACCCTGAAACCACTTGGAGTTGGATGAGACATCATAGTAAAGTGTCCGGATGAGGATATTTGACATGAAATGTGAGTAGAGCAGAGGAGAGGAGAGGTGGTGAATTAATTCAAACCGGTAAAATGGAGAGGTGAGATTCCATTCATTGGAAATGAAGATGGCAAGCAGGACTCCCATATATTTTTGCACTGTTCTCTGAGCAGATGTGTGATTTTTTTTTTTTGTATTCGAAACAGCAGCCACTTGTAGTCTAGAGTCATTCCCCCGCTCTGAACACACATGTCCAAAACACACCCTTATTCCACTGTTACTGTTGAACTAAATTAACTTGGTCTAAAGTTTGTTTGTAAGAATAGGGGAATATGAGAAGTGGCAAGTGGGGTCGTCCCATGCACCCTATTTACATAAAATAGACAGGACCTCTGGTTGGTGATTAAAAACAGCAAAACACTTGCGTCTATGAATGCATTAAAAGCGCAGAGTGGCAAAGAATTCATTACCATTAGCACTTATTATTTGTGCGCCTCTTAATGAGATCCCCATTTGGTCCTGTGCAGGTGACAGTAGAAATGTAGAAAATTCTTCGTACACATTGCATCAGTTGTGGTGCCACAACTGACCTCTGCCGACCTTCAGCCTCTGGCTGCCTTTGTGTTGTGTGTTTCTGTGGGAGTCGTTGATGGAGGGGGGGTGCTTTCTGCACGTGTGTCTCATCTCTCCTCCCTCCGCCCACCATTGGAGTCTGTATCTACTTGGTTGACTTTATAACTGTGACACTAGTTTAATTTCCTTACCTGCTTAATTGAAATTCACATCTCTTTCTCCTCATGTGTCTCGCCGGTGTGTGTGGAGTATGAATGTGTGTGTGGGGCGGATATTAGTGGAGATGTATTTTCATTCTAAAAGTGGCAAGTGATGGACAGGATCTCACAGACAATGGCCCCCGCCCGCCACAACCCCTCCCCCCACTAGCCTCAATCCTTTGTCTGCTGCACCTGTCTTTTAGATACCTTTCAACCCTGTCTCTTTCTTTTTGCTCTCTCTATTCCCAAGTCCCTCTTTTCCCTGGATTGCTTCGGTTTGATAAATCTGATGCTAAATTTAGAGACATATTTCTCAAAGTCACCAGCACTAGAAAGAGAGAGGGACCACAGACAAAATGGCTTCTATAATCCATGTTTATCATCATTTATTTATCAGTTTGAAAAACGTGAGGTCGCCGCCAAAAACTCACCCCCCTCTTTTTTTTTTCTTCCACCATCGAGCCGCCATAACTTTTTTTTTTTCTGTCATCCACTAAAATATCAGTGGTCAAATTCTTTAGAGGGGCCACGTTTAACTGACGGGGACATTTCTGAATGGGTGCTTTATCATCCTGCTCGGTGGGGCTGTACTTGATGAAATTAGGGGTTTGTTGAGGTTCTAATACAGAACCTTTGCCATTTAAATTACAGCTGCGCGTGTGCCATCAAGTACGCCTTTCATTACCCTCCCCTCATTTACAAATTCTCTGTCGTCCCTAACCTTGTTTGATTGCGACTTGGCACCCACTGTTTTGGGTCAAGCCTGAGATATTTCAAATTCACCATGCAAGCACTGCTCATCTCAACAAATCGGAGGAGATATTTTAGCTCCAGTCTAATGCAGAGGTGTCAAAAATATGGCCCCAGGGCCTGAGCCGGCCCGCAACAGGGTCCTGTCCAGGATAAAATAGTGAAATGCAGATATTACACTGACGGTAGTGGCTGTCAAGGGTGTTAAAGGCATTGTAGTTCAGAGGCTGCATCCAAACAGGTCGGACTAGTAAAATACCATCATAAAAGTCTATAAATAATGACAACTCCCAATGTTTCCCTTTGTTTAAGTGCAAAAAATTAAAACTACATGAAAATGTTTATATTTACAACACATCCTCAGTGATTCAGCATAACCATGAACAACCTGAAATAAAGTGATATTTTAACAAAATTCTTCACCTTACTGAATGTTTTATGCCTTTATAGATTGTCTATGGTCCATTTTTCATCTATTTTCAGGGTCTGAACGCGTACAGAAAGACAAGCGACGAGGGGAAAACATATGCAAAATATCCAACAAGAGTCTAAAAATCCACATAGGCATCTGAGACTTGTAGCTCTCATGCTTGGGTTGGACACACCGACAGTAGACGTCACATGTGGTGGATGCCACGGATAATACTTTATGCAAAGCACAGATGATCAGCATTTATCAGAGGCAGAATGTGCCTTCCTCTAGATATATTAGCGTACTTAGTAAAGCTCATGTATGCACTGAAATAGTTTGTAATTAGAGTGCAGTTTCTCTGCCTTATTCTATACAGTATATTGATAGATCGATTTTCTGAACAATGCACACATTCCTCACTGTAGTATGCCTTGCAGCTTGGTAATGGCTTAGACAGAAGACTAGCTTCTTTGTCTCTTTCTTTCTGATTGTCCTTTTTTGTGCTCTTTGTCTGTCTCACTCGTTCCTGCTGCTTTTATGACTTTCTTATCTGCCCGGTGCCAGTAATACTTCTTTATCCTCCCTCCACTCTCCTGCCTTTCCTTCTTGTTTATGTTGAATATAAAGGCTTGGAAATTTCCTCCCAGGACAGTGAAGTTGCATCCTGCAGTGGTCTTCCACCGTACGTTTGTCTGAAGAGGAGAGAGTAATTAGCTTGCCATTTGGATTCACTGTGCAATTATCTGCTAGATTCTGGAGGCTTTGAGGCACCTTGAGGTAAACAGTGGCAGCCTCCCAGAGAAAGTAAGGCCGTCTATTTCACAGAAGAGCGCAGTAGCCGGGCCACGCTCACAAGTGTCCTTGCTGATTAGAATGAAATTTTGTTTCATTATCAGGAAGTCGAAAACCCTTACATTTCAGGTGTTTCATGGTTTCAGATCTCTGGCTGAAACACAGATGATAAAAATAGCTAAAGTAATTCTGAAGGGTTCATAATCAGTATAAATGTTTATAAACTAGGGGCACACGTCTGTAACCGACACTCCTGGGGACTGATTGTGGGCTGTTTTGATTTTTAACGGCTGTTTAATCATACAAGCCACAACGGCTGCATTCTTATTCATCGTTCTAGTGTGTTAGTGCGGCTTTAGTCGGCATGAGGGTTGCATAAAAAAACTACCTTGTACTTGGCGTCTGACATTTCCCAGTCTTTGATCGATGAGCTTGCTACTAGCTCCTTCACTCTGGGCAAGTCCTTCTCCTTCTGTCACTGCGAACTCCACAAGATGGGGAGGCAAGCTCCTCCTTAAGCAAGATTATAAGCATCTTAAACACTTTTCTGTCTGTCTGAAAGAGCTGTGGTAGTTTGCAAAAACTACCACAGCTCTTTCAGACTGTAGTCCTACTGTCAAGCAGTAGGACTGCTTGACATCAGTCCGACTGATGTAAAGCAGGAAAAAGTGTCAGTCATTAATGTGAACAATATTTGACTTGGTTTACAGTTGTGTCTAAGGTTACATCAAGCATGTACTTTTTGCACTGGTGTATAATTCTGGGCTTTTGGTGTAGTGCTTAGTGCCCATGCAGACAAATACAAAAATGTGGGTCTCTTTTATACGAAAGAGGAAATCAGCAGAGATGATTTGCAGGTACTTTTTTTCCCCTGCGGTTCTCTTGGTTCCTTGAAGTAAATCATTGTGATTATCTTTCATTTGGAGGTAAATTACTTTTAAATCTCTGGGTTAAACTAGGATTTGTTCTGTGGGAAGAAGAGGCTGATAATTGGGTCTGCACTATCCTGTAGCAGCAGATTTTGTGTCAAATGCAGCATCTTAAAGCAATATAAAGATCTAACGAGCTTGTACAAAATCATTATGATTCACAAAACTTGGTCCATGTATTTTATTATTCAGAAAATAGCGGTAACCTTCGTGACACAGTTGTATAGTGAAAAAAGGAATTACTGGGGATGTCTCATAGGTCGAAGAGTTATTTTTTTTATGGCTCCATGTCTTTATATGTATAAGACAGTAGCTTTACACTATCTTACAAACCATGAAAAAATACGTCATAAAAAAATCTAATTATTTGAAATAAAAATAGGTAGCATACAGTGTGTCTGCACCGCAGGAAAATCTACTCAAACAAACTAAACGAACAACAACAAAAGGGAAAACAAGACTTTGTTCTTCTAATATAAACTGCTATGTTTAAGATAGGTTTGGTATAAACGCACAATGCACAAATTTTGTTTCCTTGAAAAGTAGATGTAATCATTATTCAAATACTGAACAAAGTAGACAGGATTATCATTCTTCTTGCAATTGTGTAACCATAGCTTATTCAGAATGTGACCCATTTAAAAGCTCAGAGCAAATCTTGCCCACATACTGTGAAGCAACAAGCAGCTGGTCGAAGACTGGCTCTGACACAGTGCATTCTGCTTTGACTGTAAACAAAAAAGAGGAAAAAAGGCTCAACGTATGCGCCAAAAGGAAAAAATATGTATGATTTCACCTCACTTTGCTTTTAAAATGAAAAGAATGTTGAACTTTTGATTTTCGCACTGTATACACGCCGGTGTAGAGGTAAATTGGGACAGAACATATGCATCGGGTGAATTTTGTCTCCATCAAAGAGCCCCGTGTGTGTAGAAGCAGGAATCATGTGGTGGAGTGCAATAAACAGCACCTTTGGCCCGCAAATTGAACAAAGGACGGGAAGTTCTTTTTTCCCCTTTTGTGGACTATTTTTTTTCTAACTCGGGAAGAGGGAGGCAGCTGAGAAAGCAAGGACAGTGATTTCTTTTAGACTCCTGGGTGGGGCTAAGGACCTCTAGGATGGAGCTAGGGGCTGACAGGGGAAGTAAATGCCAGCACCCTGCCGTGCAACAGGCATGGAGGCCTTTTGACTTGGTTGCCATGTTACTGGCCTGTGGTCACAGGTATCCCTCTCCTCAGGCTGACAGATGTGGAAATGAGGAGGGGAGGACGGGCAACAAAAGAGAAAATAAGATGTGTATACCAGGTAGTGGTCAGAATTGCGACTGTCTAACTGTCTTTCCATCTTGTGCCTGAAGTGATAACAAGACTGCAGCAATCAAAACCACGTACAACAGTCTCCCCAGAGAGCCTTTTCCTGCTTGAAAGCACTTAGTGTTTGGGGGATTGAATCCATCAGTGTCATTTTTATAATAACTGGATTTCGTAATGTAGATAAGATTCTACCATTTAGACATATCTCTTTTAAGGAGAACATAGGCTGCAGTCATGTTGTCTCAACTCACAATAAGCTGTAGTAATGAATCTGGAGGTTTGAACGCACATCTGGAAGTCATGGGAGAGCCCCGCACGAGTTTTACACCTTGAGGAGAGCTGGAGGGAGACGCAGGGGCCAGCTAGGAGTTCTTGACTGATTTATGACGGCACATGTGGAAAAGGTGACAGGTTGTAAGATACCAGATTTGTGTGTGTGTGTGTGTGTGTGTATATGTGTGTGATTGTAAGGTGGTATAATATATCACTCACACTTTATTTTTATTTATTTATTTTTTTAGGCGTCGTCCCTTCGGTGTTGGGGACTTCACTCACATGCACTGTTTGTTATCACGTCAAGTCCACACGGGCTCCGGATTGAATGCTTTAATAGATATTTTTCAAAAGGTTTAGATGCCTGCTGGTATTAGCAATTCATGCAGATGAACAGATAAACTTTAGTAAATCTGTAAGAGCCCGTCTGCATGCGTGGACCTCCAGGGAATGCACTCAGGAAGTCACTGAGAACGCCACTGAAGTATGGGCCTTTAGCCTCACTGCTAATGCTCCAAATCCTCATGCCTTTAGGTATCAGCATGAAATCATATCAAATAGAACGAATTGTGCATTTTGCTGATGCTATGTTTACTATTAATGCACTTTCTGAATCTGAATGTACTCCGAATGTCACACCAATGCAGCGTAGTGATTGTATTTTAATTTGTATAACTTTTCTCCATATCCTGGAGTAAAATTGTGGGATTTGTCGGTCAAAAAATATATTCAGTAGATTTGAGCGTGATATTTAACTTTAGTTTTTCCCTTCCTTTGTCTGTGTACCGTGTACTGTAATGTGGTGTTTTAATGTATCGATCGGCCTTTTCACTAAATGTCAAGCAGCATGGGAACACTTGCATGTTAAAAATGTTTAAGCCATAAATGGTTTATTTACACTCGGCATACAATCCAGAACAAATATTATAGGTGAATACTAATATGAACAGAACAAACAGGTTATTTGCTGTAAGATACGTCAGTTTAAAAAAAAAAAACAAAAAACTGGAGCACAAAGTTAACACAGACTGAAAACTGATCTGAATTTGGCCTTTAGTTTTGTTAAAAGAAAACCAGAGGGTAAAGTCAATAACGTGTAGGTTTTGCGGCACTTAAGCAGTAAGAAACCTTGTTGGTTTGCACTGTGAATTTGTCCGTCAGTGGAGGCAAATGACAAAATATTTGGAGGAAATTTCACCCGAGCAACAAAGAAAGAGAGTCCCGTAGGGGACATCTGACTTCAATTCCACTCTTGTCAGGTAGACACGAGGCTGAGGGGCATACACTGCAACAAAAATAAATAAAGAGGGAAGAAAACAGAAAATAAAATCAGAGAAAAAGAAAATAAGGAAGAGAAGAATGATGCTGGGAAAGGGAGCTACTTTTGTCCTTTGTTTATTTCATGTGTTTCATTTGTTTACTTCATACAAAATGCTACACATTCTACAGATTTTTTAAATATTCTACTCATGTTTCACTTGAGTTTAATACATTTATTTTTGTTGGAATCGAATATTTTTACCTCTTCTCATGGAATGATTGCAGCAGTATGATTTATTCTTAACAAATAAAATGTACTCGGACTGTAATCATTGTAATCGGTGATTAATGATGTTTTCAAGTACGGATATAAAGGGGAACGTGTCTGAAAAATTATTCCTTTGTATTAAAGTGATTTAGCTGAAGTTCAAGTTACATTTATACTGACATTTATTTGTATTAATAACAACAAATTGTATTATACTGTAGGACACAAAGAAGACAACACATTAAAAGGTGCATATGTATTAAAACACTGCGTTAACATTGTGTTAATGTGTTTTTAACTGCAACATTTTAAGACCTTAAAGATGCTAAATACCTCATTAGCAATGCAGTATTTTCTACAAACATGAGGACGTCAGTCTGTTTCATGCAAAAACCCTTCTGATGCAAATTTCTAAACATTGTAAGTTTTAGCTGAATATTGTTGCGGTGGTTGTTGTAACTAGAGTGAAAATGATCTTAATCCGACCCATGTATTTAATTTATGCCCTCCAAGAGACTCGGCATACACGCTCCTGTAAACATTAACTTTCACCATTAATTTTTACATCTAATTGCTGGAGTCTTTTTTCCTATTAGGTATAACTGCAAGAGAAAAATATCCGTTGTACAAAGTTATACTGGACTGTGTCTTAAAAACGTGCTGCATGGCTTTGAAGTCACTCAGTAACGAAATGGCTTGTTTATTATTTTTTATGAGGCAAAACAAAGCATGAATATTTACTCTGACCCCGTATTTACGTCTTTAACCTTTCACCTCCTATTTTGTCCACAGTTAGTCCACAGGGCAAAAAAAAAGAAAAAAAAATACCCTTTGCCCTTTGTAAGTTCGGGTGCTGAAGGTTTGATTATGTGTGTGATGTGGTGTGTATTTATGTCCTGTATGCTCACATGAGTGGCTTTTGGATTTTGCTTATGTGTGATACATCTGAAAAAAAATTACATGCACAGCAGAGGTTACGCAGTGATTCCTCTCAGGTCTATTGGAGAGAATAATGTTGACTGCTGATAGCAGGGCTTTGATCCGTAACCTATTGTGAGTGTAAAATCAGAGGTGCTAGGCTTTTTCTTTGATAATGCTGTGGTAAATAAATTCCACTTCTACGTTGCTTATCATATTGTTGGTATAGATCTCAAGGTGCTGGCTAAGACTTTAGAGCACGTGACTCTAAATGGCTGTAGGTGAAAATTTTCACAGTGGATTACTTCCATGCAGTGTGATCAGATTTTCACTGGCTTTCACCCTATAGTCTATCTCTCTCTCTCTCTCTCTATACATATACAATAACGCTGAGCCTTTGATTATTTTATATCTACCAGTCTTGTATTGGCTTGTGGTGTTATTTGGGGGGCGGGGGGTGCATTTAAGTTAAACAACCCAGGGCACTTCTACACTTAGTGTTTTTACCTCATCTGATCCATGGGACTAAGCTGAGGTGCACTGGGAACATTTAATGCTCTGCAGTGCTTGTAGGAATTATTACTGAGGCTCAATGTTCTGTATTTCCCTTGTTAGAGACGGCGAGAGGAAAAGACAGGGGGAGTGACTGTGAATGAAGTAAAGGGCGAGAGGTGGAGGGAGTCCTGTGTTGTTGGCAACCACAGGCTATATCTGGGCAGTCTACAGAGACAGGCACGCTTTGTCTCCAGCGTCATTTGCAGCTTAAACAAACAGGTGTGATGCAAGAGCCTCTCAAACAAACACACCGCTACTCTTCAAAGTGGAGACAGGAAGCTACGCCGAGCGAGGGAGAGTGAAGAAATAATGGGGGAGGCATGGGCAGTCAAGGGGAGAAAAGAGAATACATGGAAGCA
This sequence comes from Gymnapogon annona, assembly GCA_029814585.1. NCBI lineage: Eukaryota > Metazoa > Chordata > Actinopteri > Kurtiformes > Apogonidae > Gymnapogon > Gymnapogon annona. The sequence goes on from JAPTHA010000007.1 coordinate 11,669,978, forward strand.
AGTTGGGTTTAAAAGGTGGTGTTCTCCTTATGCTGAATTGGAGTTAATTCGCCAGTCTTTCCTCAAACTTCCCCTCATATTCGTAGGTGTTAGCCCTGTATTTTTTCATTTTAGCTTTCACAGTTTGGAGAATAAATTGGTCCTTGTTTTTTCTCACCTTCACTAAAAATGTCTGTTTTCTCTCTCTATCACTCTAGTGCTGACAGCCTCTTACCTTCTCCACTTCTTCATCACATTTCTCTCTCTCTCTCTCTCTCTCTCTGTGGCATTGTCACTTGAATCAGAAGTTGAGTGCTGGCTAAGTGAAGGGGTACACAGCGTGTCTGCTCTAGACAGGCCTGAGTGCTGCTGCACTGCTTTGCTGCCTTTCTCCACAGAGCCTTGATTCAGCTCCCGCTGATAGGGGACCCAGACATTGCTCTGCCCCCCCAACTTCCCTGATGAGCACCATCTCTAATCCCTACAGATATTAACCCTTCCGGCCTCCGTTCATCACTCTCATCTTTATTCAACAGATAAGGCATTCGCTCATTTTTACCCATTCTAATGACGTCCTGTTGTCCTTGCTGTCCAGTTGCAAGTGGAGATGGCTCATTTCTATTCGTTTTTCACATCCTATTTCTGTGCATCTGTCTGCATCTGTCACTTTATGAGACACAAAGAAAAGTGTGAGACTTAAAATGTGCCATGTTCAACTAACACGTTGTTGCACATTTTGTCTAGCTGGAAAAAAGTGTATTGCAGTTACAAACATTTGTCAGTAGAAGCTGTCATTGTATGTGGTGGTTTATACTTAACTGCTAATTAAGGACATGGAGTGATTATAATGCAGTTTTAGCACATGACATATAATTACAAAAGTGCTAAAATGATACGTATGGAACTTTGTTAAAATGTGTATCTATATATGCAACGAATGAAGTGGCAAAATCTTTAAATTTTTTAATACATAAAATATTAAAACACATTCATCTTCGCCATTTGGGATATTATGCACTATGAGCGTATATGGGGGTCAGTCATGGCAGGCACGTGCAGAAGTAGTGATGAGATCAGAGATGCTGAGATTAAAGAAGTTACCGTCCACCTTCAGTTATATATATGTGAGAGCATAAGTGGATTGTAAGGTGCAGAATAAAAATTCAGAGCAGAGTACAACATAAATTAAGCAGCTGAAACAATCTGTAGGTTGATGTAGAACCTAGTGTCAGCTCAGACCTTCAATTATCCTCATTATTACAGTATGTCCTCGTTTTGCACACACTCTCACCTGCAGTGATATATCACAGACACAAGATTAGACTTGCTATGAAGAGATGGTGGGTTATTCAACCCCAAACATTACTCATCCCAACCATAAGACAGAGACAAAATACTAGGCAGTAAAACAACAAGCGTAGATCACAGGCCTAATTGGAGCTCTAATGCAAAGCATCATCCAAGCAGGCAGACATAGAGAGGCTGCGAGTTCTCCTTTTTTACACATCCTAAGCTCTTAGGCTCAGTAGAGGTTATTTTAGTGGAGGTATATGAGATATAATGATACGTCAGTGAGATCTGCTGGGACAAGAGGAGCAGGTAGTGCGGTAGAGCAGAGGGCTGATTTATGGGCAGGATAAATGATGCGGTGGGTGTCTGCCGGTGTAATAGCACTGTGCTCTGCACACTGCACTTTCACTCAGCTGTAGTTTATAGTGTGATGTGTGATGGGGATAAATGTCATCTTGGCTTATCTAAGAAGATCTGATATTACTTTAAACTGTCTCCCCTCAAACACCTTTACATGTATACAATGGAGAACCGTTAATGGCACATTCCCAAAATGTTTCAGATTGTCCCAAAAATCTCTTCATGATTGGTATATTTTACTTTACACTTTTTTTGCTTAACATAAGGAATCCATTGGTTGTTGTTTATATGACGAAACAAATTCTCTGAAGTATTTGTTTTTATTTGTTTGATTCAAGCTTACCTATTAGTTTGGTTGAAAAACAAAAGTAGCCCAAACCAGTTGCTTATAAGGTATAATTAAATATTTTACACTATGATATATCAAAATTTCCACCTAATTTTTTTCTCAATTACTGAATTGCTTGAATTCCAACCTACTTACCAAGGTGAAATAAAGTCTTTTCTCATGCTGTACAAAGTGCAGAAATCCTCACACACTAATGAGTGAAGTATAGGATTCACACATTCATTAGGTAATGCTTAACCGTCAGCGTTCATGAAGGGTATACATGTTGTTGTTTTTGCAGTATTGTTCAAACACACCAGTTACACACCATGTATTGGGAAAAAAAATGCCATAAAAATTTGACACCACAAATGTTCAGATTTAATGCAAACGGGTCAGATATTGGTTATAGTTCTCCTTGTATTTGCCTTGAAAAAAAAAACATGCACGGAAGTTGATATTCACAAGGGCTGACACACAGACATGAAGAGTCAAACATTATAGTTAGAGTGGTGAGTCTTCATACATTTGCTGTCGGGGTATGTTTGTCTGTACTTCAACACGGAGGAGACTGATATGAAAAGTGTGGTTCTGAATCGAATCTTGACAGTGTCTGCTTATGGTCTGTGGGTTTCCCCGAGGGGGTGCCAGGATCAGCAGGTGCATCTATGAGGATTGCATTGTTTTTTCCTTTCTTAAGTCATTCTTGAGACCTTCGATATAGTTTTTTTTGTCTAACCATTGACAAACAATAGCCTATGGACTTATTTTTCCACTACTCCCGACGTTTTACATAGAATTTATTTTCAGCAGTAAACACACACACACACACACACACACACACATACACACCACTATCTGTGGCCAGCGGTGAGGATGAAGTGTGTGTTTATTGTATAATCCACTCCTGTCTTGTTGTTTGTGCGGTAATATTGAAATTAAAATCAGTGGGTGCCAAACTCTGCAGATGACCTGGTTGGTTTGCTTTCCTTGCAGTTTTGCTCGCTAATTTCTGTGCTTTGGCCTCCCTCACGCATCCTGGTAATGAGAAAATGTGCTGTTGTCTTTGTTTACTGAGCCAGTCTGTCTGGCTGTAGCTCTTCACATTGTTTGAATATAAACAGGAACAAAATTATTAGCTCACTTGGAGTGTTTCTGCGAAGTTACATTACCACACAGCAGAGATGGCGACCTATGTGAACAATACACATAGGGTGCGCACATTCAGCGACACGCTGCACACAAATATTAATGACTTTAGTCACTAGCCATTGGAAAAAGTCCAGGTGATCCTGCAGTGTATTGCGTGACATTTCAGACAATGGGGATAATGTTTGCTCCTTTTTCACTGTTTTGATAGTCAATAGTAATAGGAATAACCCCCCCCCCCCAAACACACACACGCACGCACGCACGCACGCACACACACACACACACACACACACACACATAGTAAACATTCCCATGGTTAAGATGTGAAATGCTCTAGAGGTTGAGACCCAGTGTGTCTGGTGACAGCTTCGTGACAGTTGTGCATTATTAGTTTTCTGTCCTTATTGATCTTTTTATACATTTATGAACCGCAAATTGAGAGTCATCTCATACTAGATAGGCAGTGTCAGCCGCCCGTTGCAAGGATACAGCCCAGTTAGGAATGAAAATGTTGAGTAATTCTGCAACTTGTTTTTGTATGGAGATGCCGTACTTTGAATGTGGTTGACTTATTGGAGAGGAAATTTGCCTGTCAAGATTGTATCAGTTTTCTTTTAATATATATCCACTGCTGTTTCTCCAGGAAATTGCTATTTTATTTATTTTTTATTTATTGGTTTATTAGGTTTAATAGACCTTGGCTTCAGTTCCATGAGACAGAATTGAGCAGATTTCTGTTTTGTTTTTCCTGTGCATGCAACTAATGATGGGTACTGCATAATGGTTAAAAATTACATTTCCAAACACAGAGGCCTCGACTGGTCTGCAGCTTAATTCAAGAGGCAAATGACTACAAGATAAGCACTGCCTTTTGGCACAGAACATCCCATTTGCTAAGCCAGCAAATCCTTAGTCTAAAGTTTAATCAGTTATGGCACATCCAGGCTTATTTTTTTGTTTCAGAGAAAACTCAAAACATTGGAGTAAATTAAAGATAGATTTAAACTACAGCACAGCAGAAGATTTAACATCAGCTTCAAGTCAATACTAAAACAAATTTTCCTCTATAGCGACTCATGGAATATGAAATATAAACTCCAGGTTATAAATTTGATAGTGTTTTGTTGTTGCTTGTCTGATTTTCCCTCCCATGTTTTTAATGCATGCGTCATCTCAGTCTTTTATCATCAGTGTGATAAGCACCACTAGGAGGATATACTTTATGAAGTAGCGATTCTGCCACCACTGTGACAAATCCACTTTGCACTGTTCTTAGGGCTGTGGAAATATTGATATTTGGTGCCGGAGCATCGACGATATTAAGAAAGAGGACATTTTTAAAACAAGGCAGTGTGATATCATATTGATTTTTATCCCCCCCTCTCATCACAGTTAAATATCCTCATTTGAAAGTTAAATGGTGAAATAAATATGCAGACAGTATTTAAAAGGTCATTTTCACAAACTTTCAATCCGGATCCTACCATTCCAAACTTTGATGACTGTTGACATTTAATGTCGCGAAACCTCGTGTTATAGATTTCACGTATCCATCTGAAATGTTCTATAGTTGTTTAAACACATCTTAAATGCTTAATGTACGGACTTGATAAAACGTATTGGTCCGCACACGTCAGAATATGTGCTCGGGGCATGTGGTGATAAGTGTTGGGGTGACATTTGAGTGTGAGCGAGGCTGAATGTAAATTGCTTTTTTTATTGTATTAACTGCAGTGTCCTGTTTTTATCACACATGCTCGACAGAATTTCCCTAAAGGGGTAATAAAATTGCTTGGTTAGAAATAGGAGTTTCCCTTGTACTTATTAGTAGAGTAAATGTTGTAAAGATTTACTCTTTTTATGAAAGATTAATACTCGTTAAGCGGTGACATAAACAGGGATGCACTGAGGGGGGAATTCCGATTATATTAATGCTACCTTCAGTTTTTTTTTTTGTTTGTGTGTTTTTTTGTTATTTATCTTTTGAGCCAGAGATATTAACTTGCCTATCTTATATAAAAATGAACCTGCAATTTTTCATAACACTTAATATGCATAGAAACACACATTGGTGCCATGACATATTTGACCTATTGTTGGAAATCTTTCACTTCAGCTCCTATTCCTGATGAACCAATTATATGTCTCTCACTTCCTCACTTTTATAAAATTTAACAAAAGACTGTATGAGTTTGATTTGCTGACCTCCTGGGATGAGGCCCCACTCTCCAATATGTGCAGTCGGGTAAAATATTATCTTTTAAGTGATGTCAGAAGATGATATGATACCCAGTAATATCACAACCAAACTGTACAGCTGAGTTTCTTGCTTCATTGTTCAGGACTTATATTTTATTGACCTAGACAACATCAGCAAAGTAATAATAATATTGTGACTGAACACTTGAAAATTGGATGTCTCTGCGGAGCTATAAAATCCAGTGGGCAGTTTAGGACTCAGCTTTGTTTGATATTCTGACTGAGGGTTTCATATGTTAAACTCACTTTTTCAGAGAAGAACTGGCTATCTCAATCTGGGGCTTTTTAGGTTCTACGGTCTCTTTTCCATTTCACTAGTTGATTCATTTACATGACAGATGCCCTCATGCATGCTGCAGAGAGCCTCGGGGTGCACTGCAGCTGAACGCCACCTGCGGTGTGAGTTTGTTATTTGAACCCGTGGTCTAGAGTTCCCTTTCTGCCCTTCTCATGACAGCACTCACTGCTGACCCAACCTGGTACAGCGTTCACACCGAGGCCAAAGGCGCAGCTCAAGCCCACAGTCCACTCCCATACACACGCTCCCCTCTCGCCAAAGCCTCTCCTCATATGAATATCAGCCTTCATTTCAAGATGTACCGCTTTGACTGCGACATGGCTACGCGCAGATGTTTTTGGATTTAGTTAAATCACACTTCTGAGTGTATCTCATGGTCGTGTACAGACGATAAATAGAAACGCAAACTTTTAGAGCTGATTGAGGTAGAAAAAAAAACGGAAAGAAAACACAGCAATCAATTTCAATCAGGTGTTTTTCTTTCTTTGTGGGATATAAATAAGACACAGAAATGATACCTTGCATGAACATTTTAACCGCTTGATGTCTGAATTTATTGACAATAAAATAAAAAAATAACAATAATTTGTTTTATTGCTGTAACGCAGATACTAAATTAAGGGAAGATTGTTTACGTATTATGGTTATTTAAATGTAGCACTTACAATAGCTATGATGCAAATTAGTGACATTAGGCATAATTGTCATAATGGTCTGAGTAATTTTCCAATCTCAGGTTTGGAGATTATTTCATTGAAGCTACTACTGATCATTTATTCCAGTCAATCATCCAAACACATTGAAAATCACCAGAAATTCAGTAGAATGTCGTGAAATAAATAACACTGTCACTGAAACAGCCAGCAATCATTGGTAACCTGGTAACATACGGTATGTACATTCACAAAGAGTGTTGAGCAGCGCCTCAAAACTTAATCTACAGGGGGTTCATTATTTGCTTCTTTTGGTATAAGAAAAACAAGACATGGAGAGCTTAAAAGAACTGTTGATGAATTATGTTACACATTATATGACTGAAAACCTGCCTGTAGTTATGAAGTCACTGGTTATATGTGGTCTACATCTTATTTACTATCCACATTCACGCAACGTAGTAGCAAAGAAAATGTAAAGAATAAATCAAGTCTACATAAATCAAAAGTCATTGCAGGGGGGTTATGTGGTGTAAACCCAGTTGTAAGGTAACACACACACACACACACACACACACACACACACACACACACACACACACACACACACACACACACACACACA
>JAPTHA010000007.1:11681015-11708047 GCA_029814585.1 Gymnapogon annona
CAAGGTTCTACTTTCTGTTCCTAAATCAAACTACTTGTGATCATTTGTCTGGAGACCTTTGTCGCTTAACAAAAACTGCAAATGCAGACTGTGTGCTTCTTGTTATGTATGTGTATTGTATAAACCATGTAGTATTACAATAGTAAACACTATGTCAACTATCTGAATAATGTTTGTCTTCAGTTCATGCACAGTGGAGTAAGAAATCATTCATAATATTGAAAACAAACTGTTGTAAGGTAATGGGTATTGAGATGAATTTTAGTAATGTTTACCTAAACGGAGGTTAAAACTGAATGAATACTTTTAGACGCATGAAAACAAAATGAACATTGCAGAAATGAGGCAAATGGAGCTAAATAGTTATTTTATTAAGAATAAAACAACTATGTACTGAATAAAACATATCATATGTTTTATTATATTTTTATAAAACAAAAACTAACATGAAAACTACATATTAATTTAATAAAAACAAGTAAATACTGCACGTGAAAGCACAAATCTAACTAAGCAAACTAAAATCAGACAAACTAAATAAAAATAACTAAAACTAATAAAAGTGTTAAAGCTATAATACCCAAGTCGCACATACAGTATTCTTCTAAAACTGGTGGGTACAGATGATTTAATTTCACATGTAACTTGTTTCAGTCAGTAACACAGAGGCCCAAGAGCCCTGCTGTGGTTTTCATGGGCTTTTTTCTGCCACCTATTGGTCAAACATTTGTGGCTTTTTTAAAGTGATAAACTAAAGGTAGTGTCATTTTTTTAAAAAGATTTTTTTTTTTGTAATTTTGTGGATTTGTTTTTTCTTGTTGAATGTAGTAGTAAAGTAAGATGCCGTGTATTCTCAGGCGCACACTGCAGGAAGTAATTTATATGTTGATAACTATTATTTTGATGAAAGAGGGTGTAAACCATGTTGTTTTCTCTGGTCCAGCTGGTCTGAACAATGTTAGAGTAGAAAAGCCTCCTCAGGCGAACACCCTTGTGAACTCTGCTCCACAAATGGCCCAGCCATGGAAAAACAGTTATATATAGAAAGTGTGGGTGATGCTGGTAGCTTCAGTGCCAGCACGAGTTGCATTTGTGTCTTAAAGACACCCGCTACCAATGAATGATTAACTCCCACAGACCCAGTTCAGCACCTTAGAAAACACAGACGTGCTTGTAAACAACGATGCCACGGCTTCATTGCTCTATTTATTTCAAAGGTAACTGCTTCCAGAACGTCAGGGAAGTTTCTATTTGCCATAAAGGGTTTAGACACAACTCTGGCAAGGTTCTTTGTGTCAGGAGGCCTAATTACACCAACCAGGGCTCATCGTCTTAGATTAATGAATCTTTCTGGACGCTGCAGCCAGCTCATGCGCTGTATGTTGCCAGGGAGTTCACCGTTTTCTTTGACCCTTTCTCTGTAGTTACAGGCTAATGGAGCTATAAGCTATCATTGCTAAAGTACGAGAGGTGCCTCATCATTCATCACAGACCAATGGACAGTATCTTTAACAGCCTCTAAATCTAGTAGACCCTACGGGGTTGAGCATACTTTGGGAACCCTATTGTTGAGCACTTAATATACTTTCATTGTCTACTTTGCAAACCTTAAGAAGTCTGCCGGTCCCGGGTGCAAATTCCCTTTTTTTTTTGTTGTTATCTGAAAATGTATTGCTGCGTTTGGAAATGACCGTTCGTCAGCTGTCTTCTTCTCTTTTGGACAATGGTTATCTGTTGTTGAGCCGCTGTCTATAAATAACTGGGGTATAGTCAAGAGGGCTGAACCAGTGTCTTTTGCAGTGAAAGAAATAGCTCTATATAAGGGTACAGAGAAAAGGGAAAGGCGTGGGGGAGGGAGCTGAGTGCCTCTGGAGGTGATGCTGAGGTTGTTTTCACCATCTCAACCACATGTCATTATTTAGACTCTTTGTACAGTCCTTTTCGATGCCATTCGATCTCATCTAACTCAAGTGCTGATTGATTTTTGTCTTTCTGCAAGGGCTGCTACCCTGACATCTCAATGGCAACCCTTTCCTAGAAGGACACATTAACCTTTGACTTATTCTGTACACCACACGTCGCAATTTCTTTTTCTTTAACTAATAACCCACGTTAGTCGTGTTTGCGTGTGTGTGTTTGTGTTTGTGGTTGCGACAGAGAAATAGAGAGGGACATAGAGGTGGTCAGATAAAAGCAGATAGGCTCTCTGGGCGCAGTGTGAGATGGTCAGATAAAACATGACACTGCTCTTTGAGGTGGAGTGTGAAAAAAGGGAAAGTAAAAAGGCAGGAAACATGAATGCCAGACCAGAGCTTTGTTAAAACAATGATAACACTTGAAATGTGCTATTGTGCCCGGTGAGTGTTTCATCATCAAAAAGACAGAGACTGAGAGAAATACAAGGGGCAAGACAACACAGCTGCTGTGAACGAGGCCTGTTTTGGTCGACCACCCTCTAGTGCTTATGTTTACAGAGAGAGGATGCAATTAACGGACCCAAGGGATTTTTGAATAGTTTTTATTAATAATTGATATTATTTTATGATAATTCATCTGCAGTTCTGTGTTTTGCTGCATATCAAAGGCTAAAACACCTGAGGGATTTTAACGCAGGGACACATGACAGTTTGCATGTTCTTTGCATGTTGTGCATGGGTTCTTCCTCCCTCTGTCCAAAGACACACATTGTACTAGGTTAGTTGGTTAGGACAATGTGTGGATGGGGTGGTTCAGTTTAAAGGGCTAGTTGAAAGACATTGAGGTAATATGAGTCATATGAAGAACTGGTGTGCAAATGTAACCTCATGATCGTTTGACTAGAGATGTGAAAACAAGGCAGATATGAGCTGCATAACCAGTTAACAAAACATATTTAATAATATTAAGACCCACTGGTATGTGGTTCCCGTTGTTTTACTTTCTCCACTCCACTTGTCAGCATGACTAATGTGCCTGAGAGTCAGTTGAACTAGTTACAGTCTTGTACGCTGTCATTCTTAATGCAAAACAGTTGTAATTAACAAGAAGAATTACAAATGGCCTGCATACACTTAGCAGTTGTCTACCTTCAAGAAAAAGAAAGTGCTGATAGTGGATTCTTCACTGGGTCAAATATGTAACATGAATAAAGAAATCCGATGCTCATGAAGGAAGGGTATATGAACAGGGAAAACAGGAAAAGAAAAATGACATGCAAATAATCAATAATCATCGTAACCGGTCTCCATCAGGACAGAGCCTGGGCTTCTTTTTCTATATTGACGACTGATAATCCTTTTTGCTTTTTCCTGCTTGGAGTTTTTCTACCACATTGGCTCTCAAAGCACTTTATATTATTTGTACATGTGGACAAAAGCTGGGGATTGAATCACAGGCTTTCCAGTTTACAGACAGGCCACCTTCCTCATGAGCCAAACTGACCCAATTATCCAAAACTGATTACATTAAAACAATAATAGTAGTCATTTTGCTTTAAATGACTTGGAATTAAGCTATGCAGTATGTGCCGTGATTTAAAATAAGGGTCATAAAAGCTACAGCTGTGCATATGAATTTTTCACATCATGACTGACACCGTCATGGTGTAAGGTTGACACTGTTTTCATCATCAAACCATTTAGTGATTGCCTTGTAGATGAGGACGTCATTACCTTTAATGGACCACTCCAATCTGGTTGATAATACCTCACCATAGTGTAAAGGTAATCAGTCAGAATGAGTTTATATCCAATAAAGCTTTCCGTCCCCACCAAGGGGCAGAATGTACCTAAACAATTCCAGAAAATTGCATCTGACGCCTTTGATGAGTCTCTGGTTACAAAATGTTTTGAATCCCTTAATGCTAAGCGAGGCAAAAATGCTAAACAAGTAAAGGATGAAAGTGCAGAGTGAAGAAAAAAATAGGTTGGAGCTGCAGGGGAGGCCATGCAGCTGAAAGCTCTCTGATATGATGATGCTATTTATTAAGAGTTATTTATGCAAGACTGAAGAGGTGATGGATAACAACAGGACTGCCAAGGCTCTCTTTTGTTTTCAGGGTAAATAAGTGTCCATTGAAGCTGGATTGGCTGGTCGGCCCGTGCGCAGCCTTCACAGATATGCGTCTACGCACGCCACCGCCATACCTGCGCACCATGTTCTATAATACTCCTGTGATCCCTTTTGAGTTTAGACAGCATTTGTTAGGCATTGTGTGCCCTTTAGTACATGTGTTTGTTTGAATGTTTGCACTAAGAACGACCGGAGACTGACAGGGTCCCAAGGGAAGGCCTGAAATCTTTGACCTGAATACATATTTTCACATATTAGTGATGAGTGAGGGAGCCTCAGTGAATCGTGACAAGGCCTGTTTTCCTGCTTGTTTACAGGTAATAAATACTATCCACCATGAAGAGTGAATCCAGGGCAGGAGATGCTGTAACACAGTCCATGTGGAAATGGTGGAATATTCATCGACATTCAGCTCAATTATCTGCCCTGCTAATGTTGGGATGGTGTGCTTTTTCAGATCTGTTTTTTTCCGAGCAGTAATTACCGACTGTGTTTATACAGGTTACACTTTGTATATTTTGAAGAATTACTTTAAGGTAAATTGGCTTATTTTTGATATGTACAGTACAGGAATAACCCTCCTGAGATGCAGTAATGCATTTGTGTCCTCTGTAGAGGATATGAGTTTCACAAGGAAAAAATTAACCCTTCACAGCAAAGGACATTCCATGGAAAAAAATATCTGTACTATACTGTTTCTATTATTTAGTGTAGAAAAGTCAAAACCTTTCTGGGTCAAGAGGATATTGGATGATTATGAGAGATTATTTGGTCCAGTATTCAACATGTTTCACATTTATTGTCTCCATTAGGCCTGCACAACATGAGGGAAGTCTCCAGTTGCTCCAGTTCAGTGCGATAATGAATTCTGTTGAAACATTGCTGATCATTATTATTGTGTTTTGATTTTCAAAGCAGTTTTCAGCTGTAGTTGCCGTAAAATTCGACTCAATTTGACATTTGCAAAATGTTTATCAATATCAAATTTTATTTACAGCTCGCCTTGTTTTCTAATATCTTGTCCCAAAACACTAATGCGGCATGGTGTTGTGTAGTGTTTCTCCATCCGTCTTGTCCTTTGTGTGGTGAAAAGAGCATCGTGGTCTTTTGTCGCTGTTAGAGCTGCAGGTGTGTTCAGTTGTGATCGTCAGGAATTGGATATGAAGGGGACTGCCAACTCCAAGTATGACCTCATTAATTACATCTGTCAGTGATTCCCTGCAGATCTGTCTCCTGCTCTTCACATGCTGCCACTCAGCCAGCCAACCAGTCAACCAGTCAGTCAGGAAATTTTCTGCTCTGGGTTAGACAACCTGCCGGGCTTCTGCTCACAACACTGGCAGGTGGGACTGGGAAGGAGAGCGAGAAAGGAGACATTAAAGACGAGGGGAGACATTGAGTGGGAGAGACGAACACATTCATGCAAACTCACTTCCATTTGATTGCATAAAAATTCAGACAAACACACTTACACATGCACACACACACGCACACACAGACTTACAGGCAAGACACCTCTTCATGGTGTAGCCGGAAGAATTTGATCTTTATTTAAATCCTTAAATTATAGCTGATTAAAAATTCATGGGGAGCCGTTTATATGAAAGCTGGGTGCTGTGCAGGCTGCCCTGTGATGTCTAATTGGTCTGAAGGTTGCCAACCCTTTGAACAAGTCAGGACGGAGAGCTGTGGCTGCCTGTGTGCTTAGAATGAGGATGTGAGTGTTTACCACCACCCTTCATTTCTCCTTTTTACTGTCCTGCTTTCGTGTACTGTAAAATCACTGCTGACCATAAAAAAAGAAAAGAAAAGAAGAAAAAAAGTCACACCATCCTTTAAATGCATCAGAAAAGACAAAGATTGTGTTTTATATCTTCTTTGAGTTCTTTTCGGAGAGCGCTGGCTTTCAAATGACACCTTCTTGTTTTGGATGGTGTGTTTCTAGTGGCCGTAGTGACGGTGGATTTCCATTTGGAGCGGCTCTCACCCTCAAAGCTATTTTTCTTTTTCGAATGTGGAAAATGATCTAGTTGTCTTACGGCGGAGTCTCGCTGGAATTTTTAGGACAGATTCAGGGGGGCGCTCCATCGCTGGAGGTCCAATACAGTCGAGCTCACCACCGAGTGTGCGAGCAGCCCCATCTTTATTCCCTCTTCCCCCTTCGTTCCCTTTGCACACGCGTATGCAAACACACACACACACTCATGCAAACGCACGGAGACATGCGCTCAATGGCAGGGGCCCTCCTGCTGCCCCAAAGCATGGAATACCACATTTGTTTGTTTATGCCTCGTTTTCTTTCCCTGAACTCTATTAACATTTATATTGCAGCTGAAGGTGTTGGAAGTCCCTCCTGCAGTGGGGGGAAACTCAGCTTAGATGAGAATGAGCTTCAGTCGAGCCTTCCTAGGCACAGACTTGTGTGTTTATACCTACATTATCCAGCTATTCCCCAACTGCCTCTTTTCCATCTTGCTAGTTTTTTTTCCCTGTCTTTTTTCAGTTCATATCACCATTTGCTCCAGCTCGCCTCTTATGTGACTCTTTAAGCTTTTATCTCTCTCCAAGGTAAATTGATTGCTTGGAAAAAAAAAATGTGGTTGGAAATGCTTCCGTATTGGGCAGCCTGATTGAGCATTAGCATATGAATAGAAGAGAGACAGCTCGACATGTCAGAGGAGGAGGAAGTGTTATGGGAAACATCCGCCAGACATCTGTGTTTCAGATGTTTCTCGCAAATTTTAACACATTTCATTGCTGATCTACGGGGATGTAGCAAGTATGCATTTCAGATTCACACTGCTGGGCTTTTTGCTATTCAAGCAGGATTTGATACCACAATCTTTACTGTCACTTTGACATGCTCCACCTTCCCAAACTCCACCGCAGTTTTATATGCCGTTTAACAAAAGAAACTGCAGCGCGGTGTAAATGAAATGTGTGTGACGCACACGTCGACATCACTTTGTGCGACTCCTCCTTGTGAGCAGACCAGGACAAACTGATAACGGATGTCACACGTGGCTGATGCCTGTCATGTTGATCTTACCATCGTGGTGGTTCTGCATCAAGTCGGCCCTGATAGTGTACGTTATAGATGTGTATCTTTATATATCTGTCCCCAGGACCCAGAGGGCAGGCCTACAGCAGGCATGCATTGCTCTGTTTGATAGCTTTGCCCCGGATGACAGAGGCACAGAGGCATCAAATCCATTGTTATGATTCTTTTTTTTTTTTTTACATTTTATTTTACACTTGTCTGCCACCAGTGACATAGTGTTGTATGTTTACCTATAGACAGACATAGAGACAGAAACTGGTGGCCGTGTGTCACTGTAAACTGCGCTCTGTGAAAGATGGAGGCTGAATATCAACTTAATGTCACTAGTCTTGTATGCTTCATAATACCATTAACACCATTGAGCCCCAAGGAATTTTGCTCCGGAATTGCATCTATTAATGCAAAACGTAACGCACATGTTTTACTGGTTGGCTTGTGCACTTTGCGCATGTATGCTCGGATGCTCTCGCCCTGGAAAGGCTACAGCCTAACCATACAGGGTAATGCAATATTTATTACATGCAAAACTGTATGAACCTATGATGGAGAAATACATTCACTATTACACTTTATTTTTTTATCTCCTATATTTTATCTTTTCTTATATGTTTGTCGTCCTCCCTGAGACTTGAAGCATATATGTTGGATAAACATGTATAATAACTGTAAAACAATACATAAATATAGTCCTTCACATATTATAGATTTATGACTTATGCACTTCCAAAATCATGAGTAATGCATTGTGGTCAACAACATCCTTTTCCTGCTTTCCATGTCTCTCTCTTTCTCTCTCTCTCTTTTTTTTGTTTTTCTCTCCTATCCTCAAAGTTCACATTCGGCAGGGTCTTGTGCTGTCAGGCAACTTCTGGTTTGTTCTGCACTTTAGTTCCAAGGGCTGAAACAGACACAGACAAACACGTGTGCACGCGCACACACACAAACATGCACACTCAGGCGAAGTACACACATGCGCCCTTCTACACGCAGACACACAAACGCGGACACAAAAGCATACTGAGGGCCCTTTTGTGCTTTTCTTGACTTGACTGTGCACTGCTGCAACATTTTACTGATGACTTCCTACAGCCAACAGCTAAGTGTCACTTTCCTTCGATTTGCTAATTTGCATCGGTTCCCTTTCCCAGTGTGATTCTGGGTATCAATGCCCACAAGCTGAATGTCAGTTTGTCTCCTTTGCATACAAATATCCCCCTGATATAGTTTGTCATGTGTACTCCTGGACATCTCTAATGTCTGATGATACCCTTGATATTTCATGTGTAAAATTTCAGTTCCTGATATATTTTAATACCTTTGTGCAAATGGCCGTCATTTCCTGCCGCTGTAGAGACAGAGCACTATATTCACCTGAACAACAGCATGTAATGAACATTATGTTTTTTTTTCCAATGAAGAATGGTATTTAGTTTGTTGCATCTTAAATGAGAATGTGATTAAATTGTTAATGCATAGAAATGAGGTGTCCCAAAATGTTCAGTTCTTGTGGATTTAGAGGCAGCACTACACTGAGCTGTATAGGTGATCTGCCATGGCCTCATCTAATCTGATTTGCATGCCAGAGAGAATTATGTAATTGGCATTTATGCAGAACAAAGAAGGATCAGCTCATGGAAAAGAAGGGTTTTCATGTAGAACTGTGTGTCTAAGCCTGTTTTCTGCAGCTCTGTGCTGCCTACGGTTGGCTACTGTGCAGACAGACAAGAAATGTCTGTTGTGTGGGACTGTATTGTATGTTTGTGTTTGTGCGATACACATGCATGATGTGTTGTATTAGTGCATGATGAGCTGGCAAATGCTCTGCAACAAGGGGATATGTTGGAAGCTTACCAGATCTTTCACATACGCTACCTCAAATTTGTAAGGCTTTTAACTCGCTGTAATTATTATGTACTAGTCGCAAGATTCAGCATTGTCAGTGGAAATGGCATAGGCTCAAGGAAAGCACATTTAAAATAGATTTGTTCAATATGTTAGGGCTCGGGTACATGCTGTTGACATGGTTGACTCAGTGCTTTACATTGCACTCTCCACCTGCACATCATTTTCACACACTGTGCTATATGTATAGATGCAATATGTACTATACTAGACTGTGCATGTCAAGCCTGGAGCAGAATTTGACTCAGGCCTCAGAATAAATACCAGAATAATTTGACCTCTTCGGATATTAGACACAGTAATGCTAACTAAGTTCAGGGTGAAGTGATGGGCAGTTGATCATCATTCTAGGTCTGTTATCTGATTTTTAAAACACTCTGTATAACAGTATAGCAATTCTATGAGGCAGAAAATACATACTTAAATTTTTTAATCATTTATACTGCACATCCTTGTGGTAAATGGGTCATTGTCATGTGGACGATTTCGGATATCATCTGGGGTGACCGCCCTAAAACTGTGAAAAATATTTATTTTTCTGCAAATCTATATTTTCATGATAAATTTGATAGTGACACCTCCTAAAAAGGACATGTCACTATCAGTGTATTTATTTTTCACAGTTTTAGGACGGTCACCCCAGATGATATTCAAAATCATCCACATGACAATGACCCAAATATATATACATATATATGTCACTGTACTCCTAAAACATGCAATGAAAGCCTGTCAATCATATGTTTGATGTGTTTTGTAAATACTATTGAATATCAAATTCTACAAATTATATATATATAATTTGTAGAATTATATATATATATATATATAACATGATTGACACAGGCTTGCATTGACTGTTTGAGGAGTCCAGTGACAAACACATGCCTCTTTATCTGTCCTTGAATATATTTACCCATGAGTATCAGGTATATTAATAGCTGCTAAACTATATTCAGTGACGCATTTCAGAATGTTCTATTTTTACTTTTATCTGTCTCAGAAAAGCGCAACATCTATGACTCACTACTCTGCCTTTGCTTCACTCCTCCAACACATCACATCTCTCTATCAACAAATAAACATCTCGTCCACAGGTCACTTTAATCGTCAAAACAAACAAATGACATATAGATGATTAACTTCCAACGTGCATTGTACTGTGCCTTGTCGTTTTTTTTTCTAAAGTGAATCTCCACTTATGACATGATCAAAGCTGTGTTTATTCTTCACCAATATTGCTAGTGCTACCAAAACACAAAGGACAATCAGTGAACTGTCTACTATGATTGAATATTATCAACCTTCGAAGCCTAAGGCAGCCACAAATGCAAGATATATATATATATATATATAAACTAAACATTCATTCTCCAAGCCGCTGAATCCTTTGCAGGGTCACAGGGGTTGCTGGAGCCTATCCCAGCCACAGGGCGAAGGCGGGGGGGGGGGGACCCTGGACAAGTCGCCAGTTCATCGCAGGGTTAAGTGTCTTGCCCAAGGACACAACGGCTCATGATCAGGGGAGAGCGGGAATTGAACCACCAACCCTTCGGTTAACAGACGACCCGCTCTACCACCTGAGCCACGGCCGCTCCAAACTAAACATGCAGGTATTATTTCCAGTAGGTTTTATCGACATGCTGTAACAAATGCACGAAAAAGTACAAAGGCCTCAGAATTTCATAGTCTCAGTTGGTGCCACCCAAACCATACATCTCCTTCCACCTTCCACCTGACAGCAATGTAATAATCTGTAATGGATTTCACATTTAATTATCACATTTCTTATGCACGAGGAAATTAAATTCATTAAAAAGACCCCTTTGGAAATGAAATGCTGTATATGAGCCAGTCTGAACTTGAAGATGAGGCAGGAGCGTATATTTTAAAATGACATCCAGTGTTTTTCTTTACAGTTTCTTTTTCTTCCCAGCCTCTGCATTAGGACCTGAGGTTAATATTTTATTACACAAGCATTAAGAAAAGTAATTCCATAAGACAAGAGATTTTAGTGGATTTATTGAGTTTACGAACACTTAAATTGTTCCGATATCGGCGCATACACATTCTCCTCTTGGAGGCAGCTAAAGCATTATCAGTGTCCAGAGTTATCTCTTTGGCAGTATTAGTTGGGCATTAACTATGTATTTGAATTTGTTTTACTTGCTGTGATGAAAGCAAAAGATGAAGCCTGAGTCATGAAGGCAGATTGATAAGGTTAGTGGGATAACTGAGTAACACCTGGAACTTCCCCAAATCTGGAACGTGGCCCGAGGCCAAATCTCCCGCAGTGAGCGTGAGACTCATGCAATGGACTCTAATCTGACACACACTTTCTTGCGCCTCCTATTTCTCACGCTTTCAATTGTCAAAACGTTCAATTGTTGTTGCCGTTCTATGCTCACTAGCCGAGTCGGTCACTAAACCGGAGCCAGAGCTGCACCTGAGTGAGAGTGAGCTGTCGGACGCACGGTGCGCCTGTCTCACCTCAAACCGCATCCTCCTGCTGCTGGACTCCGTTCACTGGCGTGCGTTTATGTAAATGACGGCATTGCACAGCTAAGAGCGTACACGCAGGGGCTGAACGCGATGGCTGGGATTTGAATAGAAAAACAGGAGTCTTTTTTTGCAAGACTTGATCTCGCCTCGGCTCCGATTTATGAAGGTCAAGATACGGGGCTTGAAAAAGACAAATTTTCTTAACTGAATTGGAGTGGTAAAGGTATGGAGAGAGAAAGATCACTGCGATGCGATGTGCTCAAGCTCCAATAAGCTTTTATAACCCTGTAAAATTGGGGCTTTATTCTCATTTGTTTAAATATTACTGAAGCATATCTGTAAGAAAGAAAAAAAAACAGCACAGTGGCAGTGATCATTTTAAGGGCTTAAACAATTCCAGGGGAAACGTCTATTGTTGACGGAGAATAGTGTCTAACATGTGCACTCAGTTTCAATTTGTATCACTTCCTTGGAAATTTTTAACAACATTTTTTTTTATTTAACATGCTTATTATCTTCATGCACACAAGTACATTTAACTTTCCCTCTTAAGTTTTGAATAGTGTTTTCGAAAATGTTTTGTGTCTGTGCGTTCAAACAGAGAAAAGCACCTTCACCTGCCATAAAGCTAACACCCGTGTCCTCCTTTGACACACGGTTCACACGTCTTGTATGGTTTGGAATTCCTTTAATGTCTTGCAGTACTTTATCCTTTTACAACTCTTATGTGCCAACATTTCAGAATGTGTGATAAAATGATTTCCATCATTTCAATCTCAATATGTATAACACATTGTACATGACTGCCTGGAATGGGCAGAATAACACATTGTATTTTATTTAAGCATGCCACATTTGCACTATTTGTTGTACAAACGTTTACTTAGATCAAGCCCTGATGGACAGTACATTGACACCTTTTGGCCATTCATATCATACGTAGAAAATGGAAACAGTGGTAGTACAGCATAAACCCAGGGGTTGGTGTCCACTGAAAAAGCCACATTTATAATTGTGCATATCATTAGAAATAGTGTTTTGTTGAAACATAGCGTCTTTAAATTCTCTCTCAACGGTCATGTTCATTTTGTTTAGATTTGTCAGTAAATCAATATTTTGATTTTTTTTTTCCTGAAGCTTTCTGGTGTCAAAATTACCCCCTTCTTCCTCTCAGTGTAGGCTTTTACTGCAGCACATTGGTCAGGCCGGAGGCAATACGGTCCGGCTGTGAGGCTATGAACCTGTGTTGATCCGTTCCTCCTCTTTAAAATGCTGAGCTGTCAGCAGGAGTCAGGTGAAGCAGTTTGTTCTGCTCACCACTCAATGGACATGTTTCATTGGCACCTTGCTGGAGGTCAGCAGTAACTGACGGCCAGAGCTGTGGGGGTCAGGCCTACTACCCGGCTTTAGCTGGAGAGTGAATTACACTGTAGGTGGGGCAGGTGGGCTGAGCCAAGTGTGGGGGCCAAGATTGTGGCCCAGCAGCACTTTAAGGGTGTGTGTGGACTGTGTACACAAATCCATTTGACCATAGTGTCGCACAGTTTCAGTTATACACCTGATGTTTAGGGACTGTTCGGAAATCCATTTATTTATTTTTTTTGCACAGATTCTTCAATCAAGGCCTATTCTGGGTGGTGCCTGACCTGACTGATGGAGTTGGAGGATGTATCAGGGTAGGATTAGGGCCAGAGCTCATCAAACAGAATAGCCCGGTCTGAGTGGACGTGGCACTTTAAAGCGGTTGAATATTTTAAACGAGCTCTCTTCCTCTGGAGGAAATGAATTACAGACAATGAGTGGAGAGCAGGAGGTTTGTGTTTGTTTCTGCCATTGCTCAGGGGCAGAGATGGAAGATTTGGAGATGTGGAGTAGACTGTTAAGGAGCAAGGCAGTTGAGGCCTATTTAAACCGCATCTGAGGTCCCCACTAGCCACAAGCAGTTTATATAATTCCAAAGATGAGAGAACAAAATATCTGCTGCTAGAAAAAGTACAATTTTACTCCCTTCCCCTTCCCCCTCTACCTCTTCCTCCTCCTCCCGGCTTTTCTCTATCTCCCCCTCTTCAGCTTTACTCTAGTCACCTCGAGACAGCACTACCTAGGTGCATCAAGGACAGTACAAAGCACTGCAGCATAGCCGCACACAGACAGAGTGTAAACAGTCTCCTTTTACATGACACCTAGTCAGGATCGTTGTGATTGCTCTGCCATGCATCACCTGTGACTACACGATTGTGTATTGTGGCGCGAGTGGATGTGTGTCCCTGTAACTGGACGCTGGCTGGTCAGGATTGCCTGGGAGCCATTCCACGCCATGGAGAATGACTTAGTTGAGCCCTGCTGCTGAGCTCTTCTGAGCATGCTTAAGAGCTGAGAATTATTCCACTCATTTCTAGGTTCCTGTGATGCATGACAAAAAACTCGAGTGCTTCATGCTTTTCCAATTCCCTTCCTGAGAGGAGCCAAGAGGCCTTGGTTTAGAAGTCATTCAGCAAACACTCACCATGATGAACATTAATTACATCAATTAAGTGGACCACGGCTATTGTCTGGGGTGACTGAAAACACTGTCAAAAGGCAGAGTCACAGAACAATGGGATACAAAGGGCTGGTCTTTGTTTAAGGTGGCATGAAGAGTGACTGTTTGTTTTTTTAAAATAAAATTGTAAATATGACATATAGCTCTATATAGTACACCAATGTGAAATTTCAGTTTTCTTGCTATTTTATTTACATGAGGTCAATAATGCCATTAGGAAGCATCAGTAAAAATTGGATAAAACCAAAATGAAAAGGTGCCTATAAAAACAACAACAAAAAAACAAAGAAAAAAATAAGATAGAAAAAAAATTACCCTAAAGATAAAACCTAAAGAAAAATAGCATTTAACCAGCTTCAGGTGACATCATTGTTATGGAGTTTAACAGCAAAATGCATAAATATATAACACTTGAGATGCCACAAAGAGCAAGTTGAGATTATGTTTCTTAAGACAGCGAATGCTTGATGACCTTTGTTTTCATGCATAATAATGCACTCTTAGTTTATTTTTGGAACACAATGGTCCACATAATTAACTTTGTAGTATAATAAACTGTGTTTTCCATCATCTTGGCAGCTGCCTGGAGTTTGTTTTACTTCTGAATGATTAACAAGGTTGCATTCAGTCTGTCATGTTCGGCTACATTTGCATCAACAATGATGCCACCGTCCCTGTGTGTATGAGTCAAGCTGCAGTTTAGTTTACTTTTACTTTAACATTTACGTATAATAGTGTTTCCATCTCCTCCTAAACAGTCCCTCCAGTAACAAAAAGTTACTGGAGAAAGTCTCTATATACTCTGTATATAAAATATGAATAACATAAGAGTTATCTGTTTATCCATGGGATAGTGACATATTTTCATAGTCAAATCAAAACATATTTGTATGCAAAGGAAACTACAGGAAGTAATTTTAGTGAAATTATTAACTCCAGGTTGAGTCGCTGTGCTCCTCTACATTTGCAATTTCATTATGGTGCTAAATGAAAGTGGGAGAACACAGATATACCTGCTTTTATCCGGCTTTACCTTCTGTTTATCTCCTCTCTATCTCCTTTTGTTATCATGACACCCATATGACCACATTTTCAGAGGATGATTAGCTGCATTGTTTTCCTATGTGTGTTTGTGTGTGTGTATGTGAGTGTGAGTGAGTGAGAGCATTGTGGGCAGGGAGGGGGTAAGGTGTGTAGTTGGAGGACTTGTCACAAAGCACATTATTGTAATTGGAAGTTAAAATCCCATTTGTTTTCCCCTCTAGCTCTTATGGTCACTACAAAGACATGGGCCATGTATTAAAAATTAACATTTGGTATCAGTGTCAACCGTCATGTAAGAGAACATCAACATTCTGAAAAGGCTGCCACTCAGCCCGCTCAAGCAGTGGAGGTTATTTGGTATCTTGAGGAAGCGTCTCTGCCGCACAATCTTGGTTCCTTTGCATGTGTATTTGTTGTTTTTTCATGACCTGTATTCTCTTATGTTAAGTATCAAATACTATTTTACGATATTGACAGTCTCAGACTATGTGCATATACTGTCAGTTACTGTTGTAGAATCATTTATGTCAGTGGACCTTTGATAAAGTGTACATTTTGAAAAGAGCCAAACCTGTTAAATGCACTCTGCAGTCTTTCCGAGGATAGTGTCAGTGCGATCCAGGGATTTTGTCAAAGTGCCTGTGCTGACGCTGTCCATCACACAGCCTCAGAGTAACCTCCAAGTGGTCCCGATCGCTGACCTTAATCCTTACCTGTAGTCTGCTTTTAAACTGATTTCACAGGGCTTGCTTCTCAACATTATCTCCCGTTGTGTGCTGTTTTCTGAGAAGTCTTTACTTTTAAAGTGTTTTTCCACTGAAAACTACGAATACTTGACGTACAAATGAACTTAACTCCACCGAGCCAGACAAAGCAAAGCTGAAAGGCAGGTTCAGAGACAGGGAGGGGGCAGCAGAGGCCCAAAGTAGACTGAAAGGCACTGCAGTGAAAAGGACAGCATCCAAGTCCCAAAACTATCTGATAAAAGTGACTGCAGGATTGTGTCTCCTCTGTGTCCTGTGCTGGAGTCAAGCTAAGACGAGTTGTTGTGCTACCCTGGGATGGCGGTGCCTTGAACTGCTTAACCTTTTGCACACGGGTCAAAGGGTTAGTCTGGGTCAGGCCAGTCAGGGCCAAGTAGTTTTTTTTCTTTTCATTACAGATTTCATTAAATCCACAAATAGGATTTAAAGCAAGTGATTGAACTCAAAATAAAATAAATAGTGATAAAAGTATTGACAGTTCTAATAATTACTTGTAGTCAGCGGACCTACATCTGTCCTACGCCATTAAAATATCAACTAATTAAAAAAATGTAGCATAGATCTGCTTTGTTTTAGGTTTGTGTTCGAAAGCGTGCCTGTCTCATGGTAAAAATAAGATTCATTTCAGCGGTCTGCATGCTAAGCAGACCTTCACAGCTCCACGAAGTCATACTGTGTCCCATAACCCTGGAGTGAATTTTAAATATCCAGTCATGTTCACAATATATTGTCCAGGAAATTTGTTAAATGTTCATAACGTTCTTGCTCAAATGTCCCAGATTTGGCCACAAGCGAGCATCTAATTAGCATAATATTCATATTTCCGAAAAGCTCTTAAGAGCACTTCTGGCATTGTCCATTTCTCTTATTTACCTCTTATTGCTGTAACGTTTGCTTAATGCTTGGTCTGTGCCTGGCGATTGCATGCTGTGCTCATTGTGAATGCAGCGTGAATGTGCTATTTGGGTATGGGCCCATGCATCTCCAGGGCCCTATAATCAGCTCTAAGCTGCTTCTATCAATCTTCATAACTGTAGTGGGTTGAGGAGGGAAGTGCAGCTAATCAGCTCTAACCAGCCCCATGTTCAGCCTGACTGTCACTGTTATAGTGAGGCCATATGCAAACAGTGTCCCTTACATGTGTGTCCCTTACTCACATCTTGGCCGCCTCGCAGGGCCATTCCACAGATGGCCAGCTCGGGCAGAAGTCAGGTTTTGAAAAGGCCTGTGACTTTCACTGAATAGCTGTTAGTGTAGGTTAATATAGGAGTGGTGGCCCTGCAGGGGTGGCAATCACAGCTCAGATCAGAGCCGCGCTTCAAAGACGTCTGTGCAAGTTGAAGCCAGAGTTGTCATTAGCTTCTGCCCTGTGCTTGACAGTCCGTCCCCTCCCCCGGCTCCTCCTCCCCCCTCTCCCTTTCTCACTCTTTTTGTCTCTCTCTTATTGCTCTCATTTTCTGTCTGTCTGCAAACGGCCACCGTAATCCCGGGTCTGGGCACTTGGGCCTGTCACTTCACATTTGCACTAAGCATCTTTCCTTCCCTCATCTCCTTTGCCCTAATTGTATTGTAATAAGCAATTATAGATCTATTTATGCACACTAGAGCTGAGATTGGACCACTTTTTAAAAGGGGCGTGTAGGGGAGTGGAACCGGACCTGACGCTGCCCCTCATCCATAACTTGTTGCTGGACAGAGACACCCAACACACCGCTAATCTCACAGCTCTTTCTCACATTGATGATCTAATCCTGCTTTACTATCTCGTGCTCTCCTTCTGTTTCGTATCTTGTGCAGCAAGCCCTGCAAAGCAAAAGTGATTGCGCTGTTGTTTGTTGTTTATTGGCTGGGTTTTCTCTTTGTGAGTCAGCTCTAGTGATGCAAATGAGGAGAGGCAGTGTTTACCTGGACTGGCCATGTTTTCCCTGTATGTGTGTGTGCGCACGTGTTTTCGTATGTGTGCGCAGATCGTGCCTGCCTGCACAACGTCTAGGCCTTTGATCATGCTACACTGCATTGACAGATGCTCTCTGGTGCTTTCTGGTTGCTTATGAACGAGGCCACAGACGGGATCTGAATGCCAGTAATTATATCCCCTTGCTAGAACGATAACAATTGTGGCTTATACAACAAAGTGCGATTGCTTTTTTTCTATCTGTCCCATTATTTTTAGCAATGAGAAATGACATCGAAATCCCCTGTCTGCTTCCTCCCTGTCTGGGGCTCTGTGTTTACAGCTGTTTGTGAGACTGTGTGTGTGAGAGGTGAGGACCATGATAAAGGCTTACACCTTGTAATCATGGCTGGACGTGTGAGCTGAGCGACCCGCCGCAGAACCAGCTCCTAGAATGTGTCATGTGTATGTGTACGTTGGAGAGGTGGGTGGTGACCAAAAGATCAACCAGCAGCAAATTTGCTGTTAGAAACAGTCAGTTAATCAAGGACATGACAATCAAAAGGTCCGAGAGTGGTGATGTGAGCTGGACAGGAAGATTGGAGTAAAAACAGCAGGAGGGGGAAAAGGGCGCAGGGAGTAACCTTCACTGATGCCCTGCTATCATCTCCACCCTGGCTTTCAAAAACGGTGGACCAAAAAATGACTTTGTAAACAGTGGTTCTCAAAACTTTCACTTGCCCAGTATTTATGTGCTCCCGGCCATGCATTTTTGTCCTCTGTAGGGGACAAGAGTTTCACAGCTTTAAAAAAAAAAAAGTGTCTCCCGCAAAAAAAAATTGAAAAAAAAAAAAAATGCCACCACAAATTAGAGAAGGAGAAACAAAAATGTATTTGTTGTTTTCAATCAAAGCAGTTAAATAAAATTAAAAAGCCACAAGTTTTACTTTCTGGTACAAACTAAGCAACGTTTAACATGTTTTTTAAGCCATTAAAATGTTTATTTTATTCAAATGAATAATGAATTAATAATTATCATTATTAAATTTTAAACCAAGTTTAATAATATAGTGATTCATTTTAAATTCTCATCATATTAACGAAGAATCTGATAGCTGATGCACTTGTTTTAAATCTGCCTGCGAACAGTATCAATGCATCCATAAATATTACCATCTGTTTTATATCGATGCTAACAACATTTTGGTGGTTAGATGTGTAAGTCTTGCCTTATAGCTCGCTGATATTTGTCTGTCACAGACATTAAGTACATAAGAAATGAAATGTATTATGATTATTACTATCATTATTATTATGATTTATTATTAATTATTAAGGGCAGTGAACACAACACATATGAAGTCAGTGGTTATCTGGAACAAAATAAACCGCACTTTAAATAAAGTAATTATTGTCAGATGTTGTGCAAAAGGTATGAAAATGCCCTTAATACTAAACTATAGTTAGACTTTTCCAACATTTTTTCCCAACATGTTTTTATGCTGGAGAGAATAAACGATTAAACAAGTAAAGTGACACTATTGATCAGTAATTTAAGTCAGTCCTTTTCTTCTCAGTTATTGGTGTCAATTTACATCTTCACCAGGAAAACAAATGTCTTTGTTGCCATCTGTCTTGTCAGCCTGTCGTACTTATAACACAGTGTTTGAGCTGGTGCGACTGTGTAAAACCTTTAGATTTGCATAAACATGCTACACATTTTCACTTCCAGCCTGTCTGCTTTTCTCCGACCCTTTGATATTGTCACATGTTATATTCAGGGCCTTTCATATCCTGCATGGGGACTTCACATTCACAGCTTGGCTTTGCAGTCTCTGTTCTTTATCTGTCTTTAAAACACTAATAGCTTGTCGTAAGTGCAGCACAGAGGCTGTTAAAATTAGGTTTTGTTCCACAAGTAGGAGTCTTCAAATCGCCATCAATAACAAAAAAGTCATACTGTATGCTGCAGAATCAGCTACAGGTTCAACTTTAACTGAAATGATGAGCGCAAGTATTCCAATGGAAGTGTATTGAGATGCATCGTTGCCATTTTTATTCACGGGAAAGATAACAGCATGCAGACACACACCAACACACTCCAGCAGAGTCAACTTAGACTGTCGGTGGAGTCATTAAAGAGAAAGAGCCACGACATGAGCGACTTTGATAATTGTGAGTCTGGCGTTGGTGAAAAGGGGTAGTGTGTGTTTTGTAATCTCTGTTGGGACATGGGAATGTTTACGGGCGCTTCAAAGTGTTGTCATTTCATTCAATTATTACACACAGTTATATCATTCACATCACAGTGTACTGATTAAAGAAACAAACGTTAAACACTTGCACATTAATAAGGAGGAATATGGTCTTATGTAGAGAACTCAAGTCCCAGTGTGTTCCAAGAGACATGACATCTGAAAAAATAGAAATATGATGGTTGATGTCTTTATCATGTTACAAATGTGCATAAAGGCAAATAGAGACAAAAACCCACCCCATGAGACCTTTTGATTAAAAAACAAAGGGTTACGCCCAATGGCAAGAGCAATTTAAAAATGTTCTTTAAATTAATCCTTTATACATGTGTGGTCTGATAGGTGCATCTCCATCACCCTAAATCTTCATGCTTGTGTGTCACCCTCTTACAAGGTGAGAGGCCATAGTTGGTGTGTTTGAAGTTGGCTTTCTCATGGTGCACTCAAAACCACCTTCTGTGGCAGATAGTAAGCCAATTTTCAAAAGGCACCCATGATAAACAGACTTTGGGCGATACATTTTTTAATTTAATGCTCTTAAAACTGTCATTATAAGAGACTGTATAGGTGTCGTCATGTTCACTTTACAATAAAAGTGTAAGAAATTTTAGTTTTTGCGTTTTGTCCTTTTAAAACGTTATTGTATTTAAAAAAAAACCAAGTTTTTCACGTATTTATCATCAGAAGCAACTGTAAATGTAATACTAAAAGTGGAACTGTAGAGTTAAGCCTTCAACTATTCACCTCTGCTCAACAGGCATTTGGTCTTGAACATTCAGTATTCCTATTATGGCTTCGTCCTTTTTGTTATTTCCAAGTTTGTTTATTTTCTCAGTCTGTGTGGAAGTCCTGGAAACACTTCCTTTTTCTACTTGTAATACACTCCCACGTTGCTAGCGTTAGCTGTTATATAGTGAATCTCAGCTTTCCGGTGCCATTATAATGTTGGGAATAGTGTGAGTGTGATCAGGTCAGGAGTTAAGATTGGCATCATTAAAGGGTTAAGTTCAAGAAGTAACGTCAGAAGGGTTTATACTACTGTTAAGAGTAACGTGAAAGGAAGATGTTCTTTGCAATGTTATAGCGTTACTTGTTAACTCCATTAGCTCTATCCACACGTTGTACAGTAAATGTGCAGTGACCTATAGTGCCTTCCATGCCTTTGACCCATACTCACAGTGCGCTGGGTTTTTGAAAGGAGACGCGGGCTGGCATTGCGGGTAGCTGAGGCAGAAGGCGCTTGTGAGCAGTCAGTCGTGTTCCTTGTACTCTCTGCAGCCTCAACCACCTGCTTGTGTGATATCCTCCTACTGGAAAACCGACTTCAGAGGTGGAGAGTCTGCTGCTCGCCCTGTGTCACTGTACGGGGGCTGACAGCAGCTGTTTTGCATTCTTCCAGACAGATCGAGTAGGCTAATTTGAACCGAAATACCCACTTGTACATTTTCGTCTGGAGCTCTGTCTACACATTTATATTCGGTAGCCCTGTATTACATTTTAATTTCATAGATAATTACAGGACTTTGTGAATTTGTAGCTAAAAGCCACTTATTTGCTTTGAACTGAAGAGATTGCGTAGTGAAAAAAAGACACACACGTTCTTTTCTGACTTGAACAGTTATGCAGATGTCATATAATTCCAAGTAAAAATACAATCTGATTTAATATTGTGTTCCTTACTTTTTTTTGTGAATATGAGTGCACCATTAGCTACATATATGTGCATTGTAAATAATTTCACAGGTTGCAGTTGTTGCTTAGATGAATTAATGTAATGGTGAAGTAAAACGATGCGTAAAATAAGTGCATGCAGAATAAATAGTTTTCTAACCCTGGAAGAAATGTCCCCTGCTGTCGCTGAATATTCCTCCAGAAATGACTCTTTACTGAGGTGACACACAACTCCGGGAAAAAGTCAAAGTAATGTCATTGATAGCAGATTAGTAACTTATCAGCTTTTCACTGTTGCCAACCGTCATCATTACATTACTCTTTAAAACTCCGCTATTGATCGACCTCTAGTTGCATCATTACTGTCCGCGACCTGTATGATGTAGATGCCATTATGGCCGGCATCACCGAGTCACAAAATAAATCCAGCCTCTCCTTAAACAGAAATGGTTGGGAGCTAGACTACATTACTTAAGTGGCAGGCATCATGAAATGGCAGCTTTTCTTGATGACCTCATAAGGAAGGTTATGCTTTCCGCAGTGGTAGATGGTTTGTCATTTTGCTCTGTCTGTCATTGTAAAAAAAATAAAAAATAAAACCTGCTAACGGGTCTTGATAAGAGAGTACCAGAAGCTTTTTACATTTTACTTTTTTTTTCTTTTTCGGTAATATCTGCGGCATGCCTTCTATTACCATGCTAATGCACTAGAGCAGTAATTGTTGCAACCCTTCACACACACAACCACGCTCACTTAAGAAATTAGAAACACGTTGGTGTGTGAGTGCACACGCACCACCTCTTTGCACACACAAAACTCTCCTTACTGTCTCTTAGGGATGTGCAAAAATAACCGAATGTTTGAGAAATTGGGTTAAAGGAAAAACTGGGTTGTAGAGTGGTCCATTTTTAAAACTGTCAGATTGAATTGAAGTGTTGTCGGAAGAAGATATATAAAAAAAAAAAGGCTACACCACACGTACCAATGATCAGAACTAATGTTGCTGCGGGTGCGGGGAGTTTTTGTTCCCCGGTGGTTATTATTCGTTAATGTATGATTTGGTTAACATGAAAATACATTCATTAAAATGCAAAATGATCTGTGTCAAATTAAACGCAATTCAAAACCATTCCAGCCACTCAGCTCTATGGTGTTGCACTTGCAGCATGTTTACATGGCTGGAGATTATAATGATCATCAGTGGGGAATTATTGATAAATTCTGTTTGTTAAATTGCATCGAACGTTCACACAGACAAGATAATTGTGCGTTTTTAGGTCCCTTGTCATACCTCAAACATCAGCATCGCCGAATGTTATATAGCCTCAAGGAAAAACAGTATGGAGCTACCAGGCATAATGTCACAAAGGATAGAAATGTAGAGAAAGTAATTGTGTTGTACCAGAACTCAAGAAATCCCATCAGCTACTGGGCAGACATGTCAACGTATAAAGACAAGGCTGAGAACTTGACTGGATACAGCCTGATGGAACAAGGCCGGAAATGACCAGGGAATGGGTGGCCCAGGAGGGACGCTGGACAAACAGCTGGTGCAGAGAGGCCAGCGTAGATGAACATTTCCTTGTTTATTTTTATTTATTTATTTATTTATTTACTTTCCCCCCTACCTAGATTGGCAATGATAAAAGTGAGTGATGTTGATAAATACTGCACAGCCAGTTTATCAGCAGCTGTCTGGCTTGGGGTTGCCGCCGGCAGCATCCAAGGCTGATAACCCCTGAGGCCAGAGGCATGATGTTGGGAGGAGGAGGAGGAGGAGGGGTGGGGTGGGGGTGATGCAGCTGCTGGGTCCTGGCCAGGGTATAACCCTAAAGTAGTCAGTTGATATTTTTTCCATGTGGACCAATAGGCTTCTAGATGTCATGACGCACACACACACACACACACACACACACACACACACACACACACACACACACACACACGCACAAACAAAAAAACACTCTTTAGGAGATGATAAAACCAGTTGAAATAGTGAAAAAAATGTACTTTGGCTTTGTTGTTATTATTCCGGAATAATATAAAATGATTAAATATTGAAAAATGTTTACTATTTCACCACATTTTCCATTTCATGCAGCCCCGGCTTGATGTTTCAGGTTCTTAGACTAGTCCACACTACGTTCTGTGTGAGCCGTAGGTGGGCCTGTCAACGACAAACCATCTGTCACTTTATTAACACATTCACATTAGCATATTAACTCCTGAATAATTTGCACACAGAGCTGAAGATGTACCATTACGTCCAAATGTTAACTATGTAATGTTCTTCATTAACATTTCACAAAACTTGTCAACGGTAATATGAAGCTTAAAGAAAATTACTTTCGTGACCTACCTTTGTTCTCTACAGGCCTTGAGGTTATTATATTTCATGCACTTGTATTTTCTTATATGTCTTGGTACACATCTTACATCGTGTTTTCTCTCTCAGAGGACCCTCGTAGTAGTAAACTTTAATACAGAGACGCCCTTCATATACTGTATAGTATTTGTGATGAGTGTATTCCAACCCTCACATGGAACACTGTATATTGGGTCTTTCTTACCATTTGTTATTGTATGTTATATATGCACGGCTTCTGCACGGTATGTACTGATCACGTGACTTGTAACAAGGGGTTCTGTGTACTAAGATGGCCTCTCTAGAGTATTTGCACAACATCGCAGTTGAAATGAGCTTGAATATGGGGGCTATAATAATGTACAGGGATTAACATCCTTAATGAAATGGATGCAGTGACTATGGCTACATGATTAAGCAGTGTTGTTGTTGATTTGTAAAAAAAAAAAGTAATATAACAATGCCATGTGGCCTTACTCTAACATGTAATGTCATCTCATGTGTTTTGAAGCAGGTTTTGGCTGTGTTTATTGAACACACCATCGCAGTGTTTATGTTTATCGTGGTAGTGTCGATGATGGGAATCTCATTATTGAATAGATATTAGTTTTAGTACTGTTTAACTAAGCAGCCACCTCCTTTTTGGCCTATATTAGTTTGATCTTCTTTTAATGTATTTCTTAATCTGTATAGTACAGTCATGAAGGAAAGAGCTCTGGAGCGTAACTGTTAACATTCTGTGAGTGCACACTTGTCTCTTCAGTCGTAATTTGATTTTGTCCGAAAAACAATATGATATACTAAAAATAAACATTAAAGACAACTGAATTTTTGTGGAAAAGCTCCATTAAAAACAAGGGGCCCATGTGTGGAAGCTGCGTGCATATGTGCAGGCTGTGTGCCCGTGAGACTGTGTGCACCTGGAAAGCACTTGACAGATGGTTACTCCAGCTCAAGCTGAATGTTGCTTCTTTTTTCTCAGTGTTAAGCCTCTTTCATGGATGGAAAGTGTTTCGGTCAGCGTTTTGATCAAGCCACACTCTTTCAACCCTCCTGATTGTTTGCTATGCATCTTCAGAATGTGTTCATACCGTACCCCATAGT
Source organism: Gymnapogon annona (assembly GCA_029814585.1). NCBI lineage: Eukaryota > Metazoa > Chordata > Actinopteri > Kurtiformes > Apogonidae > Gymnapogon > Gymnapogon annona. Next base: position 11,706,170 of record JAPTHA010000007.1, read on the forward strand.
GTACGGTTGTTTGATTCAGTTGAACTAGGGGAGATCAAATGTTTGACTTGAGCTATTTTATAGTTTTGTTTACAAAAGTAATCATAGTAAAAGTGCTTCACAGTGTGTGTTTCCTTGTTCATACGAGTATGTTTTACTACAATACGGAATTGTAGGCTAGATCAGTGATAGGATTCAACGTGTTAAATATCTGGAGTTTGAATAAGAACACATTTCTCGTGGTATTCCCATTATAAATTGTGTTTCATTGAGTCAGTGATTAATTTTAACTGTGATAACCTCATGTGTAGAGGAAACAGCTCTTCAGTGAACATGTTACTGTATTTCTCTGAGAAATCGTCCTCCTAAATTTAGCATGTACTCTCTGCAGCAGATGTTGTGCCCTTTTTGATGCCGTGGGTAATAATCCTTAATATTCTTGCTGTTTGAAACTAAATGAGGCTTTAATGCACTCTGATTCCATCTTCCAGCTCTCATTAATTGTTTTTTGAAAGTCCATAAATTATTTCTGCTGTTTGTTTTTTATTTTGGTCTTTTTTTTATTAAGTTTGGCAAAGATAAACAGAAACTTTCTAGGATGAAATGGGGTTCTTATATCCTGTCGGAGCCCGTTTTCATCAGTGCTTCCATTTGCGGTGTCATTGTATGTGTCATTCACAGACCTACTTTTCATAGCCACCAGTCAGCCATCACAGGTGCCGCTCAGCCTGAATGTTCGGAGCATCATTAAAGGTGTTGTGCAATACATTTGACGATTCATCACTAATCCGTCTCTCTCAACCTTTTCTTTCCAGATGGTCACAAGAACAAAGAAAATATTTGTTGGCGGCTTGTCAGCCAATACAGTAGTGGAAGATGTGAAGCAGTATTTTGAACAGTTCGGAAAGGTAAGACCGTTTTAATCTTAACCTTTAAGTGTTGACTCAAACAACTAAATTGTTTGGTTCCTTTCCCGTTGGATTTAAGTAATGTCATATTTGATCAATTTAGAATTACTTCAACAATAACGATATATTTGTTAATTTAAGATGGAATTTATGGAGATCACGTACATCTGAAGTCGTGGCACTCAGATTTTAGTCAGTAAACGAAAGAGGCATGTGGCAATTGTGTCAAACATGGGGCCCGTGGACCAAAAACGGCCTTCCAAAGCCAAGGCCAAATCCTAAAACACACCTACAGTCCAGAGTGTCACTGAATCTTAACAAATTGTCTCGATAATAAAGGTAAAAGCTATATTTATCAGTTACAGATGTATTTTGTTGAATATTTTGCATATTTGTAGATCCACTGTGATCTGTGAGTATAATGCATATGTGTAAAGGACAAGCTGATGGATAACATTGTTACAGAAGTGTTTGGTTGTTTATGGATGGATGGAAGGATGATTAGTAAATGGAAACATTTTCACACATTTTTTTGGGGGAGGGAGAACATTTTAGAGTTATTTGTTATATGCATTTATTTATAGGTTATCCTTCCTTAACAGATACAGAGACAATTACATTATAACGACGATATGGCAATTACTGCACATTACAGTTTTCATTAAACTAACATGGACAGACAGCAGCCATATTTTTTTTTTTTTTAGAATAGGATATAACTTGGAAATATGGTTGGAATATGTGTTTTGGTGAATATGATGACTATAACTAGTCTGAGAGGAAAAGACCCTCCGCCACATAATCAGCTGTCATTTTTCTGTATCTGCAGCAGCAGTTTCCTCATGCTGTTCTCATGAACGTTACCCCCAGTTGAGTGAAGCATAAATGCACACCCTTTCATACGAGGACATGCATACAGCGCGCACACACACACACACACACACACACACACACACACACACACACACACACACACACACACACACACACA
>JAPTHA010000007.1:11713588-11733779 GCA_029814585.1 Gymnapogon annona
GTTGGTGGGGGAGAGGGGTGTTGGGGGCTCGGAGAGGTGCATATGAGTGTCCTGTCTTTACTGTAGGTTGTAGAATTTTTATATGAAGGATCAGACCTTTAACAAAAGATTAAATAGATTTTTGACTATTGCTGATCCTTGGAAATACCTATCATTCGGTGTCCTCCAAGATGCCGTCCAGTGTAGCCGTCTCACAAAAGGAGCTGTGGATCAGGGGAGATTGACACCTTTCTGTAGGTCTGTAGTCTCATCTCCCAGCTGTCCCTTCTGAAATGACTCCCTCGGGATAAGCCGGGATTGGCTTGATTGTGTTATCGGCGACTGATCGGGTCATTGAATGATGGAATTTTGAGCCCCTGTTCTGCTTAAAGAATGAAATGTTTAAAGAAGATTGACTGTGATTGGATCAGATCCAGCACCTGCTCAAAGGGGTCAATCAGGTGAAGGCTGGAGGCAGCAATCTCTGTGGTGCTATTGTGACACCAATGGGGGCGGGGGGGGAATTAATGTGTGTGTTGTGATAGGGTGCTGTTGCTGCTGGATGGATGGTGGTGGGGGGGCTATAGGTGCCATTCAACAGGGAAGTAGTTGAAAAATGTCATCAGAGGAAGTGTCATGAGTAATTTGCAGCAGTCTCACCATCAGGCTGATGTGGAGGTGGACGCCTCCACCTCCACGCCTCCACCTCAGCTTCGCAAACTACAATCTAGTCCACAGGGAATCCCACGTGGGAGACCAAATCTGCAGGAATCGAGATTCAAAGAAGGGTTTATTTCCCAGACGGGTGGAAAATGTGTATTGATATATGCTGTATGTGTGTTCTAAAGATTGGCATGGAATAAAGCATTTGAAGGGTATGGATCCGGGCAAAAAGATTAAAGGGAGGCTCAAGGAAATGTTCAGAAGGAAGAAAAACAACACTTAAGCATGTTGTTGTGAAATAGTTCTGGGGGATTTGTGTCCTTAAGAGATAAAATTATTTTAAATTACGGAGATTCTTGTGCATTTAGGTTGAGAGTAAAATATTCACATGTGCAGGGCGATCAATACGGATGGCAATTGCTTTCATCAACACCACTGTGACAGTTGCAGCTCAATCTATGGTGGAAATTGCAACAGGTCAGAAGGTCATGCATAAGGCCAATTGGAGAGGAAGAAGTGGTTAAAATACAGTGGCTTTCCGTCACTCAATGTTCAGGCCACTACAAGTCAACGATGGCGTCTGTTCCTATAAAGTTGTTATTTTAATATTATTTGATTTTGACTTTTCATCAGACAATATTACAGTTATATTTCTAAGTGTTTTTAATTATAATTATTCTCACCCCATACATACTAAACTACACTATGAATCGTATCTTAATCTTCCTCTGGATTCATTTTTGTATAGACCCAAGTTTATATTCTACAAGTGAAATTATTAAAATTACAAGGTTATGTCCTAGAGAAAAACCATTTGTATAGTGAAAGTAGGTTTGTGCGGGTAGTTTTCTGCCAGTTAGGTGTATGGCTGATAGGACGTGTTATCCCGCTGCGGTTCGAGTGCACGTCTCTAAAGGCTGCCAGACACAGACGCATTACGGTCGAGGTCCGCAGAAGCCAGCGTTGGCCTCTGAGTGACAGACCTTGTGTCCCCGCGTGTCACTGCCAAATGAGAAACAAAATGATGGTGTCAAATTCCACCTCTGATCTCATAGGCTTTTAAAGAGAATGCAGAACTGCTTTTCAAACCAAATAACCCTTTTTTCATTCTGATCAGACGGTCTTCTTAACAGAGGGCTGTCAGCGCCCACATCCCCCCCAATGTTGAGCTCCGGGAAACCACTGAACACAGACTGTGACTCAGCACCACCTGGAGTTCAGGCCACAATGAGCTCAAATGACGCTGCCTGGTGCTCATACGTGCTCCCATAATATACATAGATTTATTTTTTTTGTGGGGGGATTGCATGGTCAGTAAAATAGGATTTGAGACATACAGTTTACAGTGAGGGTAGTGACTGCATCGTGCTCTAAGAGTCTGTGCATCTTTAGCCACAGGCAGCTCCAGCTTATGCTCTGAGTGCCTCCCACACACCTTATAGTGATCTTGAAATCACCGGGTAAATGTTCTTATGTGGAAATGTACACAATGTGCGACGGCTTGACGTGAAGGGCTAATGAAATCTAAAAGGTTTCACTTATCTGCAACACTTAGTTCCCACTCCTCTGCAGCGTTGTGCATCTGGATATCCTCAGGTTTGTTTAATGTGTTAAATGATGTAGATTTAAAGCCTAAAGTCATCCGCTTTTCTTAAATAAAGTTCGAATTACTTGTTAGGTTTTATTTTGGCGCAGGTCTAAAATGCAGCATTGGTAGCGACATACTCATTACGTTCAGTAATATTTAGCTGGGCAGAGTAAGTAGGCCAAACAAAATGAGGTAATTTCAGTGAAAGATGTAGTTTCAGCAAATGTGAGTGGTGCCGGTTGTGTTTTCTTTTTTTTCTTTTTTTTTATTCTGCGTGATGTCTTAAGCTACACTGCTCTTTTTCAGAAATCTTGCCTGCTTATTTAATTCCATCAGATGTATATAAATATGTTTTTAAAAAATCATCAGTGGGGTAATTGTCCACCCGTAGCTCTAAACTATCTATTAAAACCCAGGTGCATTTAATATAGTGGCACGCTTGGATGTGATGTATAGTTTGATGAATCCCACCAGAGGTCAGTTCTGTGGCGGATACACCGTGGATGTCATTTAATTTTTTGATTTATAGTAGAAGGGTAACACCTTCTGTAAGATGACTCTATTTGTCATGACTGAGCACTCATTATGTGACTGACATCGGTCACAGTTAAAAATGGATTCACTTGCGCTGGTAGCATATGTGTGTAAACAGAGAAATGGACTGGAAAGAATTAAAGGTGCTGGGAGCTGCAGGATAAAAACCCCTGTAAGAACTGAATAGAAGCATCTGCCAATCTGAAACGCTTATTAATAACTGCTATCAGTACATGCAAATAATTCAAGAACGGTGCAGTTTCTCGTGCAAAACCTGTGGCGTTTGAATGACAGTGGCTGTAGATGCTTATTTTTATGTTCCTTTTCTGATATATTTAGCTGAAAATGAATAATTTTGTCTTCGGTTTTCTCCATGTTAATATAATATTTAACTTCACTCTGCACTTTTATGAAAGTCTACACAATCCTAAATTGAATATGGGAGAATTCCAGAGTCTCACTGATATAGCAAAACGCAAAGGTTAATATGATAATTTGTGATAAATCATATGAGACAATTAAAGATAAAGCGTTTCATATGGAAGTTGCCATGGAAATAGTCCTATGTGTTTAGGGGTGAAACAGAATATGGGAATACACACCTTCACTCTGCAGCTGTCTCCTTTATGTCCAAACCAACATAACATGACAGCAGATTGTCCTAAAATAAAATAAAATGAACGTTGATTACAGATTGTTTGACCAATGTTGCCAAAGAACTCATATACCTGACAGTGTATTCGGTTTAATTTTTATCAGGTTATAATCTGTATCTGTCAATTGAGTGTAGTGTCAGTAGATATGGCATCAAAGTTTAACTATATACGATATATCCAGCTGAATCACAATTTAATGTGTCCTAGTGTCTGAATGAGACAACTGCCAGCTGCTTTTGGATAGATTTAATTTACGTCTCTGTTGCATTTGATTTCTAAAACCAGTTCTGTGATGATTAAAGGGGGACAATTTTCTTTGATAAAAACCAAAGCATATTTGTACTGGAGTCACCTATGTGACAGTCAAAATCTTACAGGGGCACTTTGAAGAAAGGAAAATGAAACCTCAAAGATTTGCTAACGCTGAGTTTGAAGCCAAGATAATAATTATGAAAAAAAGACTTTTTTTTTCACAAATGTGTAATCCATTTTAACCTGTCATTTCTGGTTAATCAGTGAACCAAGGTTATGTCTTAACACCCCTTTCATAGACACACAGTGTATATGTATTGCAATACAAATGGAAACAGTGTGTTAAACAGACAAAGTGTCCCGATGGTAAAAAGCAACATTAGGACCGGGAGAAAAATAAAAAAAACACCATATAATCATGTTCTTTTATTTCAGTGACTTGGACAATATTATGTACAGCATACGTAAACATAAAGGTCAAATAGTTACAGAATTATGCATTTATTTTGGTTTTGCCATAATGCAGAGAAAGAAATCAGTATTTAACGGTTCTATAAAGGACCGTTTTCTCTGCCTTTGCTTTAAAAACAGTAGAAAAAGACAATGACAAGAACTGTAATATGAAAGTAAGTTATGATACAGAGCTGTAATTTAAGTTAGACAATTTGCAACGTGTCTTCCATATTTTAATGGAACAAAAACCTGTGAGCACATTTTGTGTCGGGGGGGAGAAAAAAAACCCTGGAATGCATGCATCAGAGGATTTAAAGATAAGCGCAGATTATTTTAATGGGATGTTGACAGCACCTGTCAGTAATTCTCAGCAGTGTGTTGAGGAGTTCTGTAAATTACTAAAGACATTTTTCCCAGTGCTCAAAAGAGACAGCACACACTCGCAGTAATGTGTGTAAAAGTGAGGTTAATGAAAGTAATTGTGGATGGGTTTTTTATGTTTTCACCCATTTTCCACTGCTCTGTTGACCTTTGCGTTTAATATTTGCTGCCTTTCTGTGTTTTTTTTTCTTTTTTTTGGCTTTCTAATCTGTGCGCTTACTCCTTTATAAAGGAGTAATGCAGTGAGCGAGTGGACATGCATACAATGCCGGAGAGTGACAACAGATCCCTATCTGTGTTGCCATGCCATGAATAATCTTTAGCTTATTTTCTGAAGCGGTATCTCGAGGCTCTGGTCGAATTGTCTAAAAGCTAAATAAGTCTGCTTGATTGAACTAATGGCACCGAGCCAAGATCAAGGACCATAGTCTCGTCCCTCAGTCTAATCTTTTGGTCACGGACACATTGACCAAGCTCACACACACAAACGCACACGCATACACAACCACACATACACTAAAACTCCCTCCCAAGCCACTTCCTGATCAGGAAACTTTGAACCCAACATGTGGCCCATGAGTCCTATCCACAGGTAATTAGGTTTGATGGTTAGTTGAGCAGAAACATGGATTTTATCCTTCTCTCCATCTTGCCTCCTGGTGGGTTGGCTCAACTTGTTTTTGATAAGCCCACTGCCAGCACAGCATCAGTCTCTTCCAGCTGAACACACATTGTAAAAAGCCACCAAGGAGCAGTCATCCCTTTTAAACTTGAATTACCCACTGAAATAAAATCATTTGGACTGAAAAAAAGCGTATGCCGGTACTGAACTGAATACAGATTTCAATTCTGACTCAATAATTAACCTCTGCATATGTATTACACAACCCACTCTCATTTGAGGTAAATCACAGCTTATTTCTCCCTCTAGTGGTTTAGGTCAAGCCAACTGTATTGGATAGACAGGGATATGTAAATGCTCCTCTGTCACTGACACTCAGACCAACTGGTGTGAACATGATGCCCTGCCTGTGTAACTGAATCCCCTCTGCCGCATTAATGTCAATTAAGATTTTTTGGCATATTGGTCTTTGGTTTTCTTTCATCTGAACAAATTGTTACAATGGTAGAAAAACCACACGCTCCGCAGCCATTTGTTTAACTTAGAAACACAGCAGGTTTACGTTAAGAGAGGGAAAAGTAGAGTGGCTTTGAATGCGAGCCGATCAGGATTTCATTTAAGTGACATTAAAGGTGCACACAAACAGTTGCACGGCTCGATGTGACAGTTGCGCACGTCTTTCAGCTACCAGTTTATTATGTTGAATACAATAATTAGTGTAGAAAAATTTAGTGTCAGTAAAATACAGGCTGTGTTAATGTCCACCTTTATACACATGTTCATCTTATCCGCTATTGTTGCTCTGCTATACAATCATAATATAAATGGCGCCTGCATTCAGATGGTGCATACACACATACACAGTTGTGATGTGTATTGCTTGCATGTATGCCTTTAATTTCAAGACAGTACAGACTTGGGAATAAGTATGTATTTGTGCATCTGCTGTGTCTTTTGAATGGGATGAATAGAACTGATCTGCAGGAAACAGTGCAATACATATTAAATGGTTTTATTTGAAAAACACCCAGTGTTTTTCCTAGAGGAAGAAATGGCTTCCGAAAGGCAAAGGAAAAGTAATACAGTGGTTTATCTGGTGTCATAGCCCAGGTGTAAAGTGTATCAGTGTGTTTGTCTAGTCTTAAAAGCATCGGATCAGTACCCCAGATATTCAAGGTGAATGGCCGCCCCTCTGTTTAGTCCAGATGTGGCGCTCTGCCCTGCTTGGCTCTGTCTCCAGTCGTCCAAGCTACAGCCGTGTGTTAGTTGAGGTTGTGGGGATGCCAGTGAATATTTGCACACGTCTAAAATGCCAGTGTTTGAGCAGAGATGTTCCAGGAAAGGTGAATACATTAACTGTGGCCACACACTGCACATACGACTGTTTATTTAGAATGTGCATTACTGGGTCTTGCGATAATATCAAAACTCACTTTTTCTTTTTGCAATTGCAGGTTTTCATGCTGTTTTATGTGTTTCATTTACAGGTGATTGAACCAAAAGAAAATAAAAAGATACATGAGGCAAAAAAAACCCCTGTCTAGTCTAACTGTGCAGTGACTTCTATCAGCAGTGATGTGTAATATGCATTTAACATTAAATCCGGGGGCCCACAATGGGGATTTTCATGGCTCTACTTTTGAGCTAATATGTACTTGAAGTGAAGAATACACATCAACGCATGGCGATTTTGCCTCTTGTGGTTTAGACAGCGAATTGTATTTGCACGGCATGACTCTCATCTGGCAACAGATTTAAAATAGCAAAACTGTACATAAATCAGAGTTGTTTTCGCAACTTGCCTTAATGTTTTGCTTTTGCAAAGCGACAAAAAAAAAGATTTAGTTTATTGCAGATATTTCACAAATAGGTTCCTCTTTAATTAGAAATCATTTAAGTCAATTGCCACAAAGCCATCTGGTTTGAGAATAAAACACATGCAGAAGAGATGCAATAATCCATTTACATTTACATAAAGAAGCTGAAGTCGCCGGCTGGATGTGGAAGCCACGAGTCAGACCAGTGAGTTGGGAATAATTTTGTCACTCCAGCCCAAAACCAAAAGGGTTTCTGATTTACAACTGATCTTCAACAATATACTGTATGCATTTATTCACATTACTTTCACGTGAATCTGTCAAGGTTGTCAGTGTATGACAGTAAAAACACTGGCTTAGGGTACATATTTTTGTCCTGGAGAATAAATCACCAGCTATTGTGTTTCCTTAATAAGCCTGATATGCGCAGTTGATAAATACAGTTGGATTTATAGAATAAGTTTGCATCTTAATGGCAAAAATCTTTTGAATTTGAATTCAACCACAGGATCTAAAAGAGCAACTGAATAAAATCAAAACACGTTTTTGTTTCTAACTTAAAAATATTAAGGCTAATTGACCAAATTTCACACAAATACAGAAATGGTCAAAGTACTGAAATGATGATATTTGTTAAACAACAGGTCATCTTCACAGCGATGTCATAATGATCTGCCAGTGCGGTTTTCTGTCCATTATTAACCCTCTTTTCTATAAATACCATCTAAAGTGCAGACTACACGTTTAGCATTGCAAATGATTCATTAGAGCCATGCATGTCTATTTCATACTTAATACCTTTTAGTACGGTCCGTGAGGTTTTTCACTACGTATATGAGGACAGATATGGATATAAACTGTAACTTGATTGGTTTGCAGTGGCCTGTAGCTACCGATTCCTGTTATGTTAGGTAATTTATATGTTCTGTTGGTGAGGTAGCGTCATTCACCATGGGAGGAATTCATATAAAATATCAGCAGAGGCAGTGTCATAGAAATGAGGGGATCCCTCTTGGCTAGTCGCACGCACTATATATAAAAGCACCATTTTCATACTTAATGCTGATACAGGGCAGGCATTCACTACTACCAGTAGCCTCGCTGACACTTTTCCTCTCCACTTTCGCTCTGCCTGGCCCTCTGCCCAGTCATCGGCAGCTCGCACATCTGGCCAAACTGTAAATCAGATTCAGGCTTTCCATTCAAGTGCCCTTCTCAGGGGATCGGGCTGGCCTTTATTCTGACCTTGTGGACCTTTTTATAGGCATAGAAAAGAGCAAGAGAAAAGCGATAGCTCCATAGTTCACACAGAAATGAAGAAGCAAGTGTCTCTTACCTTTGATTAAAATCTGACCTCCTGGCATTTCTGAAAATTTGTGTATTTGAGGTTCACCTATTTGCGAGCGCAGCATCTGTGTGTGTGTGTGTGTGTGTGTGTGTGTGTGCTCAGTAAATCATATAGTTTAGATATCCAATGGTGGGTTTTCAGACTTTCTCCTCTGTGTGATTAGGGATTGTGATTCTCTGTTCAGTGCAGAGCTGTCTTCATGTCGGAGTAGGCCCATTTTTCCGTCTTTGTACCCCACAGCTGATGCTCTGAAGAGATTTTGTCACAGCTCAAGCTGTTCATTCTCCTCTCCCTCCCCCTGTTCTCTTTCCCTGCTCTATCTCTTCTCTCCATCACACCTGATTGCATTTGACAAATGCCCCTATTGGCTCTATATCATCAGGTGCACTGAAGGCAGCCTAAGACTATATTACTCTGCCCATATACCACATCTGTTCTCCATTTTGCGCGGCCAACACACTTGCGTCTGCGAGGTTCAAATTGGGCCAGAGCTCTGTCAGTGGAACAGCTTTCTAAGGTTCCCCTGGAAAAAGAAAGTCCTGGTGATTGGATTGGACATGGCTTAGACTGTCACTTCTAATCTTTTAAAGGGTGTGGTCGTGACCTAATGTACACAGTGATTCACCCCGAGGCAGATTGTGTTCATAGAAGCTAAAAGCAATCGACTGGTCAATATGGTTTACTTACTTAAGCCAGACCCCAAGAGATGATGGGATGTGATCATGGCACCAACGGCATTGTCTCTTTAATATGAAAAAGAAACAAAAGAAAAAGGCAGTTTAGAAAATCACTGGCTTAACTAAAGCTGTAAAACTAAATAGAAAGATTTTAATAACTGATTATTTGTATTCATTTTATGCCACTCTACATTTTTCGTTAGGTAGTATTATGTATATCTTATCAGTATATAAGGTAGTGTATATACTGGCTGAAGTTATCCACCAAATAACCAGAGTACTTGGATAGCTGTACATACTGCTGATATCATGCCAGTTATCATTATTATTTTGCAATAGTTTGGAATATGATAATTTATTGTAAGAAATTTGATGCAAGAAATCTCTGTACGTAATGTAAAAAAAAGAGGAAATTCTAACATATTTCCATTACCTGCAGTACATACAGTATGTGCCTGTCCATTTTTGTATTTACATGACCACAATAATCAATTGTTGACATATCTCTTTATTTGTTTTTACTCCATTTCAGTTTGGGCAATAAAATTTCCTGGGCTGTTTCATGCATACTTTTTCCCTTTCTATATTGTATCTTTTTGTGAGGCCAAGCAAACCTTATATTAGCCAAAGCCTTCATTATCTACACAGTGAAATGAAAATGCTTTATATTCTGTGTGCTCCTCACAGTAAAATATATCGCACACCTATATATAGACCCAGTCAGAACGAAGAATAAAAAAACCCCAGATATACAGTGAAACTGCCAGTATCAGAAAAAATACAGAGATACAAATTGTGGGTCATAGCATCCAGCTGCACTTGTGCACTAACTTTGAAACAACGATGCTGAGTTCACTTCTTCAGCTAGTGTGTGTGTGCGTGTGTTTGTGTGTGTGTATATATATATATATATATATATATATATATAGACCCTGCGATGAACTGGCGACTTGTCCAGGGTCCCCCCCCCCGCCTTTGCCCTATGTGGCTGGGATAGGCTCCAGCGACCCCCGCGAACCTGCAAAGGATTCAGCGGCTTGGAGAATGAATGAATGAATGAATGAATATATATATATATATATATACTGGCTGCAATCACATTTTCAAACCAATACCATTATATGCGTGGTGTCTTTTAATGCTACCTATAAGTACCGTTCAGCATCACTCAGACAATAGCATCATTCCGTCCAACCCTGTGCCCCAGCTCCACGATGCAGCCACAGTGTGTTTTGAGGCAATAGTCAGGCAATCAGCCACTGATAGCTATTACTCTGGTATCCAGCTTGACCTATGACACGTCTCCTTACTTGCTGATTATTAAATACAGGCTTTGAAAGTGACTTTGGGGAGATTTCGGTGGCAAAAACAAAAAAGAGCACCGCGGTTTGCCTCCTACCAGGGAGAGACGCTGATGGACTGTCATGGGAAGCATCTCATCAGCAGGAACGCCGGTAGGGTTGGTACAGTAGTCACCATGTGGTGGCAAGGTTAGGGCACATCAGCTGCCTCAGACTCTTGAGAGGAAGATGCTGAGTTGAAAAGCAATACGATTTAAAAAAAGAAAAAAAATCTGTGCATATATAAGAGGGAAAAAAACCTATAAGGGAGATAATAAGAGTAGGGAGGAAAATATGAATAACAATGGCAATCACAAAGAGACAAAAAGAGTCGACTTTCTTTAAATGTGGAGGTTTCTCCCGTGCGTCATGCGCTCTAATGTGTCTGCCAGTTAGCGGGACTGCTGGGTGGTAATTGGAGGGCTTCATGGGAAAGGTGGCCACAACTCTGCTTTGCCTCTGGGCCACCTCAACAGTCTGAACCTGCTGTAATTGGCCCAGCAAATTGCTCTGCTCTTACAATCCACTCACTTAGACTGTAGACTACCAACGGTACTTATTAATCGCTAATCTTGTTTAAGTATATATGCAGAAAAATAAGGTTATTTGTGCATCTGCAGGAGAGGAATTAACCCCCACAGGAGATTAGTAGCTGGACATATGTACTGCAGCTCCAGTCGTCGTGAGTGGCGATTTGCTGTACAGCAGGTACTAAATGTCCCGTCCACATAGGAGGGAACAATCAGATGGTCTCACATTACAGCTCTGCGACAGTGTTAGTCGCTTGTATATTATTGTGAGATATATAAGATTATGTGGGGTTCATTATTAAAAATGTGCTGCGCTTTGGAAAACACTCTTTATCTTGATTATCCAATAATGCCAGGTGTTATTTTGTTGTTGTTGTTGTTGTTGTTGTTTTTTAATCAAAATTGTGTGTTTTGATGTAAAGAGGTGTAACGGCAACAACATGTATTTTAACCATCCAAATTGAGAGGGCCATTAGAGTTGTTATTTCTGCCCGCACTTGATAGTATGTTTCAAAACATAGGAGAATGAGCAAAATTTAAATCACAGATTGTGATTGTGATGAGAAAAACTCAATGATGTGAATTTTTGCCCGATCAGGCTATTTGGCATGCTTTACTGTGGCTACTTTTGGTTTTACCTGTAGTTATTGAATGTCTTAAAAGCTTTTTTTATAGTGTTATGAGCATATTAATTTAGTACTGACTATTAAATAGCATCTTTTGCTTGTATTAATTGTTTAAATTAATTGCTCATCTTGGAGGGAAAAATATCCAATGTGGATAAATGATTTTTATTTCAGATCATTAATCGGCATATTATGTTTTGCATTTAAGTGCCTAAGATCTGCACCATAACTGCATATGGGTTTGCCTTGTGATTATATAGCTCTGCTGTTTCTCCCAGCCCACCCATTAGTCTAAATGGGGGGGCACTGGCGCCATATGGTAGGTCCTTGACTGTGACAGACTGACACATTAGTCATTGATGGCTCGCAGCCTCTCAGATGATAGGCAGTAGTTGAAAAGCTGACCTACAAACACACACACTTGTACACTCACACTTAATTGATCTTAAAATACTCTGTGCTGACAGTAAATACCGAGGCATTTTTAACAAGGTCATATCAGTTTAGCCAATTTGACAGTAATGTGTTTGTAAAAATAGTGGGATGTGAATCACTGCAGTCTGAAGGGAATAATCATGGCCACGCTGGCTATGACCCCGAAATAACACAAGCGTGGATTTGTCTCTGCCCACTTGCTCAGTTAATTTCATGCGACTTGGGGACATTGTGCATCTCAAAACAGCATTTTAAAAAATTCAGTGATTGCCCTGATGGTGTACTATTATTGGCACTCAAAACAGAAGGCATGTTTGTTCCTGATTGGCTCAGGAGGGGATCTGACTTATTTGTCTTTTTGGGATGTGTTTTTTGTGCCCATTTTTGAATACATTTTTACAACTAACCCCCAAAATAAATGCCCTATTGTATGTTTGAATCACAGAAAGTGTGGACTGTCCTTAATATTGTACAATCAGTAAGTTTGCATCATCTTGTTTTTTGACTTTTTGTGATGTAGTGCAAATGTTGTGGACAGCTGAGTAAGGCCAAAACATTATGCTATGGTAAAGTAATGGCTCTTAGCAACAAGAGCAGCAGATTAGTCTCAGCAGTAGTGGAGTAAGCCGTTTTCCCTCCTCTCTACTTGTAACTCTCCTCAGCAGCACCTTGGTGCTTGCACGTCCTGTTTGAAATGTGTCATCAGCTGTCCTGGCAGGTACGTTGCCACATAAACCTCTGAAGTGACGGCACTTCTTGCCTGGAAAGGTCATCGTAGGAGTGGGCTAAATGTCCCCCAGAGGAGAGAACGGCGAGGCAGACAGTCTGTGATTTGTGTGAGTTTTACGCTGCTGGAGCGGCTTTGCCTCTCAACGACCTTGACCAATTCTCCCTTTAGTTTTAACTTATAAGCCACTCTGCAGAAAACTGGCTGGCCACTGTGTGGCAGATCTGTCAGTAGTCATTAGTCTAAGTCTGATTGGGAATCTGAAGAAATTAAAAAAGCCCTGTCATTAGAGGTCAAGCCTTCACAAACAACAACAACACACCAAAACACATCCTCTGTTTGGTTTAATCCAATTAGACATCCACTGAAGCCTCAGTTGTTTTAGGCAAGCCTGATTAACTTTGTTGTGAATAGCGATGCTTGGTCCTGTTATTTTTCCCTTTTCTTGTGTTTGGCTGAGAAATAATCGGTGTGTCCTAGAAGGGAAACGCTTTAAGATTATTATCATTCCATCATATTTACTAGTGAAAAATGTCTTTGGACTAAAACGTGAAAGACTGATGGAAAACGACAGTTTTAATCATGACAAATTAGGTGTTTTAAAAAAATGTTTTTATATGTAGCCACCTGAACCCTAGGCTTTCTCACACACCATGCATTCATACGTGTGAATATTTGACCAATCGGAAAGAGCCTTGCACACACAGCCCAGGAGTCACACCATTAGTCTGGTCAGATGAGGAAATGGTTCAACCTGTCACTTAGCCTCCGATTAACAGTTGTCTTCGATGTTAGTTTGTTCTTAAAATGTGCTGGACTGATATGTTTTTAGTTTTATAGTTTCTAAATTACTATTGTTACAAGCCAGCAATTGACATAAAAATCTTGTCTTACCTGGAACAAAACCTTATGAGAAGCAGTGAGGCTTGACTACTAATAACTGGTATTTTTGGAGTATAGAACATCATTGTTCTTATTTTGGTGCCCTTTTGCAGGCCTGCCTTAGATCTTTGCACAATTAATACACCGGGTAATTCAGAATGCTTTACTGACATTAAAACTATAAACAGAAAATACATTTCAAAGAAAAATGAAGAAAAAAAGAAAAACAAAAACAAAATGATGCCAGTAAAAGACAAGAGATCAACAAACTGTGAAGTATCAGTTTGTATGTTATCAGCCAAATGAATAAATCCCATGCCAATCAGAATCAGAATATTTATTAATCCCAGGGGAAATTATTGCGTATAACAGTTGACGATTCAGCTGTTAACAATCAACAGTCTATTAAAAGAAAGAAAGAATGTCATGGAAGTAATTAAAGTAATAAATTTGCAGCCACAGTGTAAAGCTTTGATTCTGCGAGGCCTTCAAAAAATAACCTGTCTCGTCAATTTTCACCTCTCTTTATCATTGGGCTTCCCACCGGGGCCAACATGTGTAACGGTCATCTTCCTTCACGCGCCTTTGTGCCTCAATAGCAGAGATGATATGATGACTCTGATTTACACTTGGCAGTCATATTCACACGGCTAAAATAGAGGTGCAGCCATCAATACCGCTGCTCCCTGGAAGGCTGCTATTTAAAGGCAAATGGTCAAAAGCAGCATGCATTCCAGATCAAATGAGGTCAGTTGCTGTTTTGTGCCACATGACTATGAATTTGTTTGTTTGTGCGATAATGATAATCGTTAGACTCATTTAGGAGAAGAATTAAAAAAAACACAACATTTTCCTCATGCGCCACAGTCCTTGGAGGAGGAGGATTTAGGATGATTTCTTATTGTACTATTCGCAAAGCTAGATCGTTGTAAAAAGAAAAAAAAAATCTTGGTCGGGCTCTTGTGTAACAAGTCTCCGTGGTGTGGTCTCCTCCTTGTTTTTAAAGATGCCATTTGGAATTCATGACCAGGAGTCCGTATGCAGATTTGGAAGGGCTTTGATTAAAGCTCTAACAAGCACTTGATGGTTGGGGATATCACATTTCCTTTTGTTTTAATGCACTCTGTTAGGCTCACTCACAGTTAATAAGTCACAATCAATCTACCTGCTGTACGCACTGAGGCTTTGTAAGAGCTTAACAGGACCCCTGAGAGATGGAATAATTTCACTTCTGAAACAGACTGACAGAGTGAGCGCGTGCATTGATGTTTGTGTCTGTGTGGGATCGTAACAGTTTCCATTGTATATTTATATTCCGGCGCATGAGAGAGAGTATAAGAGAAAAAGCAGACAGAGGAAGGAAAGCTGTCAGATATTGTGAGTCTGCGAGGCAAAGCCCTGTACGTTGTCTCTTCTCCATCTTTACATGAAAGTGTGGGAGCCGTTGCCTTAAGCTAGTGTATCATATTTGATGACCTCAGAAATGGTTTTCCAAGAATATCCGCCTCATTTTTTTTTTTTTTACAATCCAAGTCATTTTGTGGATGGAAATGGCAATTTTCGTCCCCGGCCCATGGAGCCACTCCCCCAGATATACACACATCCATAAACCAGAACAGACATTCAACAAAGGTCACTGTGTGTATTGTCATCTTTATTGTGCCAAAGCGTTTACACTTTGTTTGTGAATCTCGGTGGCTTTAACTTTAAGGTTCTGTTTATGATCTTTTCTGAGGCATGAAGCGAAAGGTAAACAATCCACTTGTCGAGCAGAGCTCTTCGCGCTGTCGCTGTTTTTTCTCTTCAGTGACATATAAGCCTTTTTTAAGGTTGATTGACTGTTTCATTAAATTCATATTTGTTTGGTTTGATTTATTACAATAGAATTATGGGAAAGGTGGTGCAGAATCATATGAGTAGGATGGCGTGCAAATGTGAGGATGAATCGGAGGATAGTTAACCAGTTATTTAATAATTTTGGTTTGTATACAATAATGTGCAAACATGAAGAGAAAAGATGGGAGTCATTTTAGCGTTTATTAGAGAAAAAGTAGCAGGTCTACGGGATACAGGTAACAGTCTGGACCACAACTGAACTGGGCTGCACCAGTGACACCCCTCATCTTTGAAAGAACTAATAAGGTGTAAATTAAAATTAAATAAATACTCCTATCAATTGAAGACAGAGGCATTTTTCGAGACAGCTGTGGAGTCAATATGTTTGTGTCCTTACTGACACTGAAAGTCAAATCCAAGTCACTAGAGTCTGTTGCTGTTGCTGGTTGACTGTTGTATGTATGACTTGAGCGTTTTCAGACACTCGGTCAGTATACTTTATGGTTTAATTATTTTTTATCAGGTTGGGCCTTGTAGTTTTGAGGACAGCCATAACTTGCTTAATGTGGTTGTTAGACTCAAATGCAGTTTTTAGTTTTTTAATGGATACATAGCGCAACATGAATAAGGTAAACATGACTGTCTTGCTTTCCACATCTATACAGATATAGTGTGAAAAGCTAAATGGAAGTGCATATCGTGGTTAGCTACTAAGCCAATCACAGCAATGTAAAGTGTCACTAATATAGTACTAAATAGTCGATCTACCGACACCTCGGGATGCTTTCTTTATGACACAACTGAGGAAGACTCATACAAAACTGTCACCCGTTAAATTGGAATAAAATGTTTTTAGCTCTTCATGAAATGATTGTGATATATTCTTCATAAATAAAGTGTATCTGTGACTCTGTATGTAGTCATTAGACCTAGTCAGATGTAATTATTGATACATGTATATAAGAATAAAAAGAGTAAGGTGACTGAACACTCAATCGGAACAGTGGATCAGCTGTACATTGGTAATTGCTAATACTTCTGTTGATCAATACTGGTACTAGCAATTAAAAATAATTAATAAAGCAGCCAGCATGTGTCTGTTAAATGTGTGTTATATTAAAAATGATGTTATACATGTGTATGATTTAATTTTTGCTCATTGATAATGTAATGTGCGTTGTAAAACATTGGCTAAATGTTTTTTTTTTTTTAAATCAGTATTGGCCCAGAAGTTTGCAGTTGTTACATTCCTAGCCCCCAAACCCACTCAGGAGCACTACGTCTTTTTTGTCTCATGTTAAACTAAGACTTAACTGGACACAGGATGTTGGGATGGCTGGTTGATATGTGCTGTAGATATTATTGTAATACAGTACACAGGCGCTGTTAATACCGTGAATGTTTTAGCTCCTTTAAAGACGTACTGAACAGACTTTCAAAGGCCCAGACGTTACCGTTGTGATAATGTATTAAATATAGCAGCTCACACAGTGTAACCCAACTCTTCAGGACATCCCAAAGTTCCCCTTTCCACGTCTGCTTTCACATCCTCAACCAAAACACAGGGTTGCCAGGGGTTCACTAACTTCTTGCTTCATGTTCTTTCCAATAGATTTCCCAAAAGTGGCGCCCGAGGCAGTCCATATTTTACAAACAATTTATGAAGGCAGTGCGTTTTTAATTGAAACGGAGAACGGCCCGTGGCGAGAACGAACGCTAATGTAGAAGGGCAGAGTCAAGGCTGTAATTGTTTTGATTAAATTTGATAGCGGCAGGACAAAGCAAAGAGAGTGAAATCAATTTCTGTAATCCTCTCTAGGTATTTAAATAAACGTTTCCGTCTTGTCAACAACGATTGTTACGCTGAGTGGCTGTTACTTTAACAGCTTAGAAATGCCTCAAATATCATCACAAAGTCACATGTTTTAAACACTTTGAATCCGTGGCCCTTGTCTGTTGTCTGTTGTGGTCACTATTGTCATTGGTGAAAAAATAGTCTGAGAGTGTGTATCCTTCATACAAGAGCCTTTTGTGGTGATAAAGTGAAGGCTTGTTGGTGATTTTTGTACAAAACGCTGTTCACTTCAAAAGCCGGCATATTTATACTGTCAGAAGTTCTTGTCTCATCTTTCACTCAAAACACAAAGCAACCAAGTGCAACACTGAGCAGGCTTTCCCCGTTTCTATCTGAAAGAGATTAGAGGAACATGCATTTTTCCTTCTTTGAGTTCACATTTCAAACTCTTGTGGAAAGAAGAAGAAGAAAAAAAAAAGAGGCTGTGAGCTTTGCACTGGCGGCTCGCTCCCGGTTCACACAGGGGGGCCTCAAATACCTTTGTCCCAACTGAAGAGCTCTCTGGAGTGATCGCTGTTTACCATCGTCTTCACCTTTTCGTCCTCCCATGTGGCTCCTCAGCTTTGCTCGAGGCCTTTGGCTCCCGCTTTTGCATGTTACCTTTTTACTTTTCCCCACAGAGTTACCGTCTGTTCATGAGTAGATGAGCGGGAGACTGAATGTAGTTCAGTTTGTTCAGTGGTAGGTCTTTGGAGAGCACCCAAATAGAAGACCTTTTTTCCTTTTTTTTCTCTTCTTCTTCTATAGAGATGAAATGCGCATGTGTGTCAGTTATTGAGAGAAAGACAAAAAAGACAGAGCTGATGCCACAGCAACTCCACTGGAAGGTTCCTTTGATTCTCAAGAAGGTTCCGTGACAATTTGACAGAGGCTGAGAGGACAGGGAAGCAAATCCTTTGATGCCGACTGTCAACAAAGGCTTCTGCCACATACAAATACCTATTTATCCTCTTCTCCCCTCACTCCTCTCTCCTCTGTCTAAGTAACAATAAACAGTAGGATATGTCAGTTTAAAACTGTCCAACGCTGCTGCGGGAATGCCACAATGAGTGATGAAACAGTGGCGTGTCGGTGTTTGTAAACCACACATGATGGGCGGAGGTAAAGAGGTCAGTCCAGAGCCTACACACAGCGTTCGCAATATCTCTTCGCAGCACAAAAGCAGCTTTGGAGGACGTGTTCTCAATTGGACAGGTTGAATATGGCCTAATGAAAAAGAGACAGAGCGGAATTTTCACCCCATTCCTGCAGATAAGGATGCATTGTTTCAGCAACTCACACAGTTTTTGTTGGAAAAATGTGAGAATTTAGATTGGAGAAACAAAACAAGAAATCTTTTTCTCCCCCGGTCTTGTTCTTTTGTGTTTGAGGACCACTCCTTGGGGCCCATTTAGAAAGATGAGCTGGGGTGACAATATGAATCCTGAAGATAAATTTAAAAAATATTTGATGGGGGTTTAGAGCGAATGTATATGTGCACGGGGAGTAGGGGCCATGATACTGTGTTGGCAGAATGCCATTGCAAAGTTGGCTTTTTTTTGTTATTAGTAGAACAAAGACAACGAATGCATAATTGCCCATTCTTTGAATGGCTAATTAAAAACAAAAGAAATCTTGCTCACATCTTTGCATTCTTGGTGTTGGGTGGTTTAGCTTGTCGTCTTGCCAAACAGTATCAACAGTGCAACAGGAAGTCATCTTTGTGTACAATCATCTTGGATGCGTACAGCACATTTATTTATCTTTGACTTTTGGGACATGGACGAGACACATTTGTTTGTGTGTTTCATACACATGTACATACGAGGCCGCCTTCTTTAGAATGTTAATCAGCCCAGCAGCGGACAACAAAGAGTAAATACATTATCTGATGTTATGCATGTATGCAATTTATAATTAGTCGCTCCCAAATGAACCAGAACATTTAATTGGCAGTCAAACATAGAACATATTTTTGTAACAAATTACCACCTACTAAGATGACATCCGTGGTTTTTTATTTTGCAACACACAGGCCTTAGTGTTGTTCCTATTCCTGTTAATGGATTTAACAAATGTGTTGTTCAATTATACAGTCTGGGATTTTGTAATTTTTTGGGGGTTAAGTTCATATTATTCAGTCATAACAAAATGCTTAATTGATTTTTTTGAAATAAATGATCAACGGCGTCTTTGTCGTTGCTCCTGTCTCAGCTCCCGTCTAGCTATATGTTGTGCAATAACTGAATCAGAATACTACCATATTACATCACTTTCCGTTGATGGACTGGACAATTAGGACCAGTGATTGGATTTGAGTGTGAGTACCAAGCCATACTTGAAGATATTCTGTTCTTTTAAGAATTCTCTCAACTCCCCAAACGCGCCGTCGGATTGCAGTGTGATCACATTGGGCCGTGCAGAAATGGCTGAATTGGAATCTTATCTTCTTCCATCTTTCCCATTACGGGCAGATTGAAAGCCCTGCAGCGGTGCTCTGGCCTGGTCCCCAGTCAAGACTGCTTTTTAAACCACAATTTGACAGCTTCTAAAAATGTCACATTTTGTTGTTAAGATGCACTGCCAAGCACTTGAGCCATACATGCTGTGGCATCAGCACCAGTTCGGTTGTGAAGCTTCACTGACCTTCCCATCACTCCTGGGCATCACCCCTGGCACCGCCTGTCTCCTGGTGTCAGTATGACATTATGAACTTGAAGAGCCTGATGTGTAGCAGTAGGCACAAAGCCACATTTCCAGGCTTTCATCTCCTACTCAATAGATAGCGCTGTGAGGCAAACTCAATACTTATGGAAAGTTGACATTCTGAAGAAAGTTACGACCTGCATTGACTTCACATTAACCAGTCCATGTAAGGTCATATACCACTGGAGCCTGGCCATAATGCCTCTGTGATGTTTGCATTTTACAAGTAAAGCACACACACACACACACACACACACACACACACACACACACACACACACACACACACACACACACACACACAC
>JAPTHA010000007.1:11734081-11746883 GCA_029814585.1 Gymnapogon annona
CACACACACACACACACACACACACACACACACACACACACACACACACACACACACACACACACACACACATGACATAAAACTTTGGAGTGTTAAATCAAGCCATTGACGTTTAATGATTTGCTGTGTTTCCTCTTGGTGGCTCGTTGTTTTGACGTCCAGCTGAATTAAGTCTCAAAAGCCATGTTTATTTGATTATGATTCACTTCACAGTTGTATGGGAATATGGCTAAGTATTGTTGGCTGTTTTGACCATTAGTCTCTTAATAAATCATATTACTTCATTCATTTCTCTGTTGTCCAACAAAAAATTACAGTTTAGATTTTTTATATTTTACACAAGGGCTTTGTTGAATTTATTTTTGATTTAGTAGATGCTATATATGTTTATCACTGATGGGAACAGCAGGGGCATGTCATGAAAAGGCGGTGGGGTTCTAAAGTAGGATGTGTCTCTGACCCTTTTGATGTTGGACAAATGGAGAACCTGCTTGACTAAGAATTCAGTCTGCATGGCCAAATAATCCCGATTAGCGTGTGTATGTTCCACTTTCTATTGCACTTTGTCCACACTGGATTAACAACACGTCAGTATTTATGCTTCATTTCAGAGCGAACAGAACTTGGTAGCTGTCTTTTTTTTTTAAATTGCTTATTGAAATTCTAAAGTCACGTTAAGTTGCGGTCAGTGGGTCTCGCCTGTTGTTGTGGGCAGCGTGGATGCCCATCGCCATGCACTGGTCCTGTTCTCACTAGGGCATATGGGTCAAAGCTGCATCTCAGACACACTCAGGGGGGCAGCACTTCACTGACAAAGAAGTGTGGGGGGACCCCTGCTGTCCACCATCTGGGCAAATGGCAGCTCTTTATGCCAGCATGGTAGCTGCTGAAAAAAGAGGGCACAGGGGCATAGCAGGAAGCTCCGAAGACAGACAGAGGGGGCATTTGCAGACACAGGTCATTCTTCCCGAGTAAAAGAGCCACTCAGTAACACCTGTGCTCCCACTCCCCTCTGCCCCACTTCAGACGTTCTGTCAGAAAGCCCATGCTCAGCAGAACTACAGGCTCCCAACAAAAGACTTTGCAGCCTCGGCAGAGTGCGTGCAGGTGAATAACAATAACCACTTGTTCAGTTATTCATATATTCATATATGTGTTCATATTTAGCCTTCACTGTGAGGGTGATGAACAGCGCTGGCTAAGGCTGGGATGTGTTGACTGTGGCAACATCTGACTCAGTGTCTCTCCTCTAGTCTGTGGAAGTAGGTGCTGGGTGAAAATCTGACACAACAACTGGTCAGGGTGCGCTTTGGAAATGTGCTGGATTTGTTGGATGGACGTCTTAAAGGAGCAGCACTCCCACATAGGGTTGAGTATTGTTAAGACTGTGTTCCATTAGCCATCATAAAATGACTCTTAATGGTTGATGTTAATTTATGGCTTGAACATATTGCCTGTTTAAGTGTTTAAAGTATCTAAAATTAAGTCTTTTTGGCCTGGAAGATAGTGAAAAAAAAAATCCTCCAGTCGACTATATTTCTAACCAAGGAAATGAGAAAAAAAAGTGTTTTTTTTAAACAACCTTCTTAGTGATTTGAGGAAGGTTTTTTTGTTTTATGAGATGCACTTAAAGGTACCCTGAAGTCCACATCCTGTTGGTGTCAAACTCTGTGAGAGAGCAAGTCAGTCAGAAGCTGTGCTCCTGTAAAATGACACAAAAACACACACTCTCATGGTTAGGTTTTGATTACACAGCTATTTTGGAACAAATATTTCCCCAACTGTGTGGCAGATTGCCCTGAGATTTTCTCACCAAATGGAAAATATGGAATCATCGCCATTTGGTGGGTGTTAATTTTGGGCCCTGTGTGTGACTTAACACACAATAAACAAAACCCACACTCTCTTCTATCAGCTATATCTTGTACATTTCCAAATGGTGATTAACTAATAAAAAGACCCAGAACTATTTCTTGTAGCTACTTCCAAATGCGTTTTTCTTTACATTTAGCCAATACCAAATGCTATTTTATCACGTATTATAATATTACACTTATACTTTGTGTTTTTGCAGTGAAAATCAGATATTTTTCTATGTTCAATCTACTGGCCATGTAGATGCGCATAAAAGATCAGTAAATTCAAAGATCATTTATCAGAAGAGAGAAAATGACAAAAATATGACATATTCAGCAAACTATGTAATTAATTCTACTGTAAAAACCCATTTATATCCAATTATTTGTCAAACTACACAATTGTTTTATTGGTGAACCATTGGTCATAGGTCCATAACGTTTCCATGTTCACCACGGAGACTGTGGATGCATCTACAAAATACATGCGAGGCGGTTTGAACTGCATTTCACCTGAATTTTTCTCTGCGTTGATAGGATTAGTGGGATTCACCATTTTAGATGAGCAGATGCTTCCGGGTCTTTGAGGGTTAAACATTAAACACAATTGTTTGTCACACATACCGTGTCCGCTGTGTAAGGTAGATACCGACTGTATGAGATCAGGGGGTTCTTGTAGGCAGCCTCAGCCCGGACGTCCTTTGCAAATCTGGATTTACTGCTCTTAAATGAGCGCCACTCTTAACCAAATGAAAAGAAATGAGACATGTTTCAGCTCAGGCACGAGAATGAGGGAGCGGGACGTCAGCGGCTGTGGCAGGCGCCGTATGTTGAACTGATAGATTAGTCATTGAGGGCTCATCCAGCCTCTCCCATGGCAGGCAGCCGCTACCAAAAAGCTAATAGATACTCACATATTATTTGCTGCCCTGCTCCTCCCCAGAGAGGTTCCATACCCATCCTCTGTAAAGCATTACATGGACATGTTCAACCTCGCGCTAAAATCTCTCCCCCACGGCTATGGTCTCAGTGCACCCAATCCTTTCATCCTCATATCTCTCAATCCAGGTAAGGCTTGGCTGGAGACCAGTGCTCTGTAGAAAAGGGGAGGCCTTTGGCTGCACAATCGATTTCTGTAAAGCAGAATATACAGTATAAGTGACCATGTCAAGTGAAAATGTAAATGGACCGAGCTCTGAAACGATCAGGCAGCCTCAGTGTGCATGGATCAGGGAGTATGTAAGCACGAGATAGCATTTACCCCTGGTTTTAACTAAAGCACTCAGACGTTCTCCTCTCTGCAGCCCTGTAATTCCCTCTGAGTGCTTGGTGTGAAAGTGAAGCACCGTTATCAGCCTCTACCAAATGCATTAGACCTCCTCTGACCGCTGAAAAAGACCACCCTGTTGTACATCATTCCTGCTACACAGAATGGAGGTGATGAAGAAGTTGTAAATTAGGATTGTATAGTTTCATGCCCCTTAATGATTACTGCACCCATGGGCTTCACAATCACTCCCTCTTTACAGTTCTGAGTTTAATGTGATATATGCTCGTCAGTGAATGAAGAATAAATTGATGATATTACCTGATGTCACCCGTGGTCATAATGTATGGTGATGACACAGCAGACTCTGGACCACTATGCTTTTTCTGCGTGGCATATGGGCAGTGAGCAAGGTTGCATCTTTTCAGAGTACGTACAACTGAATGGACTGGAGTACGTAGAACTGAACGGACTGAAGTACGTAGAACTGAATGGACTGGAGTACGTAGAACTGAACGGACTGGAGTACGTAGAACTGAATGGACTGGAGTACGTAGAACTGAACGGACTGAAGTACGTAGAACTGAATGGACTGGTGGAATTTGCCTTGAGGAGCCTGATTTTGAGGGACGTGTAACTCCTTTTTCACTGAACGTATCTCGTGGGATTTTTGTGCTTACTTGTATGTAGGTGGATCTAAAGTCTGACCATAATTGAGGTCTGACTTATTGATTAATAGTCCTCTGTAATTATATTATAAGTTGAACACTACTGTTAGAAAAAGTTAGCAAAGAAAGAGAAAAAAAGAGCACTGAAATGGAGAGGCTCAGCACCTTACATATACAAATAATATTAAAGTGTACCTCTCTAATTATTATTATTTTTTACCCATTGTTTGAAAAATCTGTCTCTGGTGTTAAAGCAATAATTTGTAAAATCTAAACAATATTTTTGAAAATGAATAGAGTTATTTCTTTTATCTGTTAAAGGAATGCAGACTAAATACTAAGAGTGTGACAAATCTATAATTGTATCCATATCGACATTTCATTTGGTCGTCTATTAATGGCACCATGTACCTATCACTAACGACTGACGTTTAATATTACCTTCATCAGAATAAACTGACATAATGTAAATATACATAGCCTTATATGTAGATGTCATTTCCACATGAATCCCGTCGGATATTTTCCATCAGAAGTAGTGCTGAAAAAAAAAAAAACAACTCCCATGATCCCATGCTACTTCAGCGGCAGAAATTACATACTGTGCGTTTAATTTAGTGTAAGAATTCCTTGGCTGTCAGCTGTCAGTTTTTCAACGCACCAGCAATGAAATAGCCATGATACCGCATGACTGTTCACTTCTTTGCACCCTGCAGTTTCTCTGAATATCTTGCATTCAGAATAATTTATGGAATGTGTTTTGGATGAGATCTTTCAGAGAGTTGTGGCCATACAGATGTACTATCACAGTGGGCTGGCTTCCTTATTCAAAACATGCCTTCGAAAAGCAAATAAACTCCCTCAGCAGCTGTTTGAATTGGTTGAACTGTATTGACAATCTGTTAAAGTGCAGAAAAATGGCTTATTTTCCCTTTTGTAGAATTTGACAGTGATAAAAGTGGATTGCAGCAATAATGCCTGTCATGGATCAACACCTAGAAACATTTTACTCTGCTGATGTGGACATGAATGGGATCCAAAGTCATGTCTCCCTCTGGCTGACTGCCAGGACCTTCACAGGAGCTTTAATAAATGGTTTGTACCAGCACACGGTCCTTGGCCCGCGAGTGTGTGTTTGTGTGTACGTATGCGCACGTGTCATTGTGTGTGTTTATGTGCCATAGGGATTTTAATAAGGACTAAGTGTGCAAGAACCCTCCTGAGAGAAAGAAAGACCAATAACCTACAGTAGTGCATGGCGCTACTAAAAGGGTTGAAGGAACACTGAAGGAGAGAAAGCGAAGGTGTACAAGCTATTTATTCACAGCACCAGGGGTGCACATGAATTATTCAATGTGACATTTATTCATAATTAAGTTTTTTTTAATGGATAAATAAATAGACAAAAGTATAGCGGGGGAATAGGCTTTTACATGACACAGAGATATAGATTTAAGTTATATTCAATGACAAAAGAATTGAACGGTGTTTTTAATGAGAGGAAAATCACCGCTAGTGCAGAATTTAAGTTCAGTGTGAGAGAAGGGGCGGGTAAGTGAATGCAGCATGCCGGCGAGAAGACAGAGAAATCAGTTCACTAGGTGGGCTGCCTTAGGCACAGAGGATGGTGGTTGGGCAGCTTACGGAGGTGTAGGCGAAAAGCCGGAGGGTAACCACTCCGAGACCTTCAATGGAAGGATAGACTGGACTTTGTTAAGATCTAGTGTCCTGGAGAGAAGACGTGAAGCACAGTATCAGTGTGCAGCATGTCATCTGTTTGGTGTATATTTTTGAGAGTGAAGCGCTGGGTTGAGCAAAGAGCCAAACATATAAAAAAAACCCTCTATTATCTCATCCTCCTGAATAAGTCTGGAGAGGCCCGTCGAATGGCGTGTGCAGTTTGTGTCTGTTTCAACATTGCGATGAAGCCTTTTCATCATCTCATGCTTGACAGTGTTTGTTAGTCTTCATTTTCATCACTGTCAAATTGAATCACATAGTAGATTTCTGAAGGCGTCACTAGTTGCCAGTTGTTTTATTGTTTTTCATTATATCCGGGACAGAACAATTGGGAGAGATCACTTATTCTTATGTGAGGCGGTTCATGAAAACACAGCACAAACTCTGTAAAACGAGTTTGATGCACAGCGCTCCTCAATCCATTTTGAAAGCGAACAACCTGTCACAGCACGCTATGAATTGATTCTCTGTTAAAAGGGTTTGAATATAATTAAAGCTAGTGTTTGCTACTCAGCAATCCAAGTGGATCTTGCCATCATACTGTGAGTTGCATCTCAAATTTGTCTCCCTGAACACTATTAACACTATTTAACTTGGGGGCATTCATTTAATTTGCTATAATTGCTTTAGAGCCCCTCTCTCTCCATGCCCAGCCAGTTGTGTGTAGGTTTAGGGGCGACGGCCCGTCTACATGCATATTACTGCTCTGTTATTCCTCGCTCATGTGCTTAAACCTAAAACCTCAAGTTGCAATCCTTTTAACATTAATGATAAAGACTTATTATAGCAGGTGTTGACATTTGAATTGTGACACACTTTGTATCTGCTTAGAATATTTGTATTCTAAATCGCTTATTTCTTCCGTTTGGTGTGATTGCACATGTAGATAAACACGCTTTAACACAGTAAATGTCTACACCAGCTCCGTTTCATATGTATGCCAACCTCACTAAATTAAGCTCTGTAATCGCTAGGCAAGCAGTCATATGACGTCTGCCGAGCAGCCCAAAATAACTTGATCTCCATCCATCCCGAAGCCTTCACATCCAATTCACCTCTGCACGGCCCGGATTGCAAATGATTGATTGCATTTCTGGTTATTTTTGTGGTTGGAGTTACATATTTTATAGTTTTTTTCCAGCGAGAGACAGATATTTAATGAAAACCTCCCGCCGCCGCGTACTTTCAACGCATATTTCTGTGCATAAGAGTCACTGTTTGTATTGCATTAGTACTGTGCATCTGTTAGGTGCATACCATGTTTTGTCTGTCATAAAATACGTTGGCTACGTCGAAGAATCATAAAGCAGCGGAAGAGCGGCGCTTCCGCTCCTATCAGGGAAAACAGTTAACATGTTGGAGATGTGAGGATGGTGGGGGGTGCTGGGCAGGTGTTGGGACTCCTTAGGGAGCTGGAGGTCACATTACCATACAAAAGCCACTCTGCTGGGTAACCTTTCCAGGCGCTGCTCCCTAGCCAGGGGGGCCAGCAGTCACACACTGGCAGTGCCACAAGTGCCACACTAATGCACACAAACACACACATGTACACAAAACTCTCATATCCAGCCCCGAATACCCCCCACGTTCTCCATGACAGAAACATTGCTTGTATAGTGACATGAAATATTTGCACTCAGGGAACATAAATCACAGGGGACAGCTCTAAAGCAAAACAAATACTATGATATGGTCCATTGCCATCATAATGCACACTAAAGGGAAAGGCATTCATGTGGAATTTAGATCCAAAGCCTAACATTTTATCTTCAGCAGCAGTCGCACATATCAGCTGCTTTTTTCCCCTCCTTAAATCCCTACAAAAGCAAGGCTGTTGTCATTTAAGCTCCACTCTATTTACAACTCCTTTATGCCTTAGATGTGTGCGAGACACAACGGTACGGAATGAGAGCAGTGTACTGGATACGGGGTAGCATGAGAGAGACAAGAGGTAGAGTCGCCTGGAAGCACAGCCGACTTCTGCTGGTAGACAGAAAGAGTAAGTGGGGCGAGAAGGATAGATTGAGAATGGAGGAGGGGGGGGCAGTCGGTTGGCAGCTGCGGAGTTAACGTCGATCAAAGGGTGGGGGCTTGGATGAGAGTACGGGTGGCCGTATTGATGGACAGCCGCATCAACAGGGATTTGGGTGGCTGTTAGAGATGATGCAGGTTTAATATTAGAATCAGTTTTTACTTGTATTTTTTTTCAATTTGGAGGAGAAAGAGGGGGAGAGTAGCCAGTGTATATGGAGGAGAGAGGGAGGGTGGAGGGAAGGAGGGAAGGAGGGAGGGAGGGGTAGAGGGAGGCTGGGAATAGCTGGGCGCTTGTTACAGTCATTTCCATCGGGGCTGATTTTGAGTGACAGGTCATGGATGGAAAAATGTGTTGCGCTCCACATGTGTGTGAGACTTTGTGTGTGTATGTGTTACCCCACAGGTAACACATGCGCACCATGTAATTATACTCATTACACGGCAGGCTGTGGATCTGCATGATATGCTAGTAGACGCTGGAAAAATATCTGGATTGTTGACAGCATAGTGGCACAGTAGCTGTGACAGTCA
Organism: Gymnapogon annona; assembly: GCA_029814585.1. Lineage (NCBI taxonomy): Eukaryota > Metazoa > Chordata > Actinopteri > Kurtiformes > Apogonidae > Gymnapogon > Gymnapogon annona. Next base: position 11,742,178 of record JAPTHA010000007.1, read on the forward strand.
ACTACATTGTTTATGCTGCAATTACCAAGGCTGAATTCAATCAGTCAGGCCAATACACTTTTTTATTGCAATTATGCAAAAGACCTTACAGCTCACTGTGTGGTGAGACGTGATGTGCACTAGCTTATATTGATTACTTTATTTGTAGAATTAAGTCTTTAAGAAGTCCCTGTCACTCAGCTCTCAATGCATTCTGTATCACATGCAAGCACTGCACCCTCATGAAAATAATAACTCTTAATATAATTGATGTAATATGCCACACGCAACAATAAGGTATAACATCTAATCACGTTAAGTAGTCATTGCCAAGCTGTAATTAAACTGTTTGAGACAAGTGATTACCAGTCCTGATAGAGAATGTGAATATATAAAAGGGGTGTTATGAAAATACTAATACCCCATAGCTCTTAATTGCAACCCCTTTTTTTTTTTACTGGTATTGATTGCCTTGTATCTATGTTATCATCACATTGACCATAACGTGCTGGGAAAGCACACAAATATGGTAAGATGAAGCCCTCCTTCACTTTGTTATGCTCCACTACACATTGTAATGTTAACAGCGGGGCCCTGTAGTCTGACTGGGCTAATGGTGTGCCATCCCATCAGGCCATGCGCCCAACCAGAACATGCAGAGAGATTGTTCACATCAAGCCTGTTGGCAAATTAGCCAACACGCATTAAGCTGTGGCATTATGCTAAAGCTGTCTAAATACTACTATATGCTTAGTGACCAGTGAATGATTTCTGAAGTCCACCCCCCACCCTCCTCTTCTCCCTCGAGCCCAGTGGGATGAGTCTCTGCTCTCAAACTGGAGTAAGTGTTAGAATTAGTGATCACACTCATGCAAAGCGAGTTCCAATCAAGCAGGCTCGAGAGAAATCCAGAAATGGTAAATTGCAAATATCACACTCCCTTATACATACTGTAAACGTCTGCGCTCCTTAGACCTAATGATGGATGTTCTCGCAGTTATTTGGTGAAAACAAGGGGGGGAAACCACTATATAGCTGTCATATTTTAAATATTAATATTTTAGGGAGTGACAGCTGGAACATTTACTGGCAATCAATTGATCACAGCAGGGGTGGGTATTTTTCACAGCGTGATCTGTGATCTGACAGACATTTTCCTTTCACTCTCCTAATTAATTTCGTCAGACACCTACAGAGACTTGCCACGCTGACGCTCTGCGCACTGACCACAGTCTTTTGTCTAAACTGTTCCGGCGTGTTCAGGTGACACACTACAGCACACCTGTAGGTTTTGATTTCCTCCCACTTTAATGAAGGTGTTTGTGCAGCTGATGGACACGTGGCCACCCCCTTCTCACCCCTGCTGCATGCCCTCTATAGGGTTAGTTTTGATGAGAGTGGGTGTTGACGTATGAAACTGTTCATTTCCTGGAATACTTTCCTCTGCCCCCTGACTCGCTCCACTGGAAAAGATCAGGTGGTGCGGTGAGGTTCGATGCAGGAGAAGCCCTTGTTCTTCTTTATTCTTGTGTGAAAGCACAGATAGAGAAAGGTAGTGGAGCTCCTACTGTAAGTGAAGCGGCCTAGCTACTGTTGAAATAAGCAAGCACCATGTTTTTTGTTGTTTTTTTTTAAGCTGGGCCACATTTCCACATGTTGTCAGGAATAATTTAGGACATTTCCTTTGAGGAAAGTGTGGTGCACAGGCAGTGCATTAAAGATGCAATTGTTTAGCTTATTTGCTACAATACAAAAGTATTTTAGGAGGAACATACAATATACATTGCATAAGGTGCGTTCCGAGCCAGAAAACAGATAATGAATACCAGATGGTATGAGTTTGTTATTTTGAGAATGTGTTGATCTGATCATGATGTGGGTCCATTTAAGGGGTTACGTTGGCCCTTTAAATGTTCTTTTTTGACTCTGAGCTGTGTACATTAAAGTAGTTCGACTCCGAGATCCAATTAATTCCATCCACTTGAGGTTTGCTGCAATAAACAGCCTACAGGTACATATTAGGCTTAGTCAGAGTAATAATTGAATTTTAAGAAGTACACTATAAACACAGAGTGTGCCCTATTGATTGCTCCTACAGTTGTTTTGACACTGTGCTTACATTAAGCCTATTTAATTGAGTTTAGCTTTTTTTTTTTTTTAATAATGTTTCTGTTTGGAAAATCAAATGTGACCTGTTTTACAATTTTTTTTCATACTGGATTCTAGTTTATTTTTTGTTTAGTTTTTAAAGCAGCACCAGAATGTGGCTCCTATAACAAATTCAGTGACTGGGAATACTGTCTAAAAAATATTTAAAATAACAGGGAATGAATGCAAAGCTGCAGAGAGTGAGCTGGTTATTTTAGAACACGATAAAAACTGCAGTTTGGAGAACTGGGACAAACACTAGGAAGGAAGTAACAACCCCACTATTAATGATCTATATATTTATCTACATATCTGTCTATCTTATTTTAAGTCGCATTTAGAAAAGAGTGAAAGTGTAATGTTTAAAGTGACAAAATAAACGGGGGTGTTGTAACATTATATAGTGCGATAGTTTGACGGTTTGTACATGTCATAGTCATGATTTGCCAAATAAACAGGGGAAGAGACGACAGAACGTTGACTCAAGATTGCGAAATGATTAGATCAAGTTCCCGTGTTTTGAAAGGATCACAGATTCGCTCATAGTTCTGGATATTGTCGGCTTCAAACAGCCTTTCAACTCCACTGTGTTTACCTCGCTGAAAACTCCAAACCTGCGTCATATTCACACTCCAGTGAGATTTTAAATGTATACGTGGAGGAAAAGGTGGTTCCAGTTGTGGTCTATATTCTTGCCAATGGGGCAGATCTAAGTGTGGGCCGCCAGATTGATTGCCGAGACGGCTAGCAGAGCGGAGGAGGATCAGACACTGGGAGGAGGGGTGTTGGAGGTGGAGTAGGGGGGTGGGGGGGGTTCTGCTAGATTACACAAACCTTGTCTAAGCTCAGGATTTCCATGCCTTTTGTTGTAGAACCTGGCTTGTGGAATAGCAGATCAAAGCTTCACTCACAGTGTCTCACGTAGCATCATTTACACATCTGTGAAATCTACAATCAGAGAGAAGACTATGAAACCTCTCCTGCATTCATTAACGTAGAACTTTGACCAGAGACAAAGGGTAGGTGGACGACAGAAACGGTCCCTCTTTCCGCGCGGCGTTCACCACGGAATATTTGAGTATTCACAACCGCTCATTAATTCTATTTCTACTTTGAGTATTGGTTATTTGCTTTCTTCTTTTTACTCGGGCAAGCTCTCAATTCATTAGCCGATCCACTATGAATGTATTATTCACCGCTAGATTGGCATCAGTGAGAGCTGCGTGTTTACCATAGCTCATGAAATATGGATCTGCTGGATGGATGTTCATGTAAGCAGCTGCTTGATATGGTCATGATGAGGAGCGGCGTTTATGGCAGTTGCAGCCAGTCACTCAAGGACAATCCTTTATAGCTGTTGTGGTTGATTATTGTTCTGATTGTCTTACATTAAAGCTGTTGTGTGCGGTGTAGATAACAAGTTCACCTCAGGGTGTGTTGCTGCATCAGGGATAACTTTTTCTTTTTTTTTTTTCCACTTTCACATTGCATGCTGGGAGGTATGCATTCAAAACTCTACGCTCACTTTTTTTTTCTCTTTATTTATTTCTTTTTTTTTAAAGATATTAATGTTACCTAACCAACTAATTCATAGCCGGGAAGTGGAAAATTATTATACACTCAGCAGACACCAGCAGCGACCTGCAACAAAATGACCAGATTTGTTAAAGTAATAGTGGGGCCAGGACATCCATAACGAGCTGTTTGTTAGATGTCAACCACAGTAATTATAACAGAGCTGGCATGGCTGAAGCTATATTGAGTGGCCTAATGGTGTCTATGGAGAAAGAGCAGAGTAGGGGCTGCTTTTTTTTTTTTTTTTGCTCAGATGAAGTGGCTCGCCACAAAGATGAATGATTGCTTTCTCTGCAAACTCCTGGGCTCACGGGTTGATTTAATTGAGTTGAATTAAACCTAAGCCAGGTAGAAATGGAGACGGAGAGAAAATCTATGCCGTCGATCTATAAAAGCCTTTAGGGCTTCGATCTGGATTACGTAGATTATTTTCCTGTCTGGTCACAGTCACACTTCATTCCAATCCCTGGAGTCTGTATTCCTTAGTTACATATTGTTTAGATGCAGGGTTGGTGGTAGTTGATGCCCTTAGCTGGCATGTGATTCGAAAGTAGTGAGACACCTCAATGGAGAGAGGGGAGCACCTTGTTCAACTTTACTTAAGATCTATATGACATGATCATAGTCAATTATAGATCATTCCATATCTAGACATCAGTATTTATATTTCCAATAGGTCCTTTAGATAAATAGCTGATATCTCCTTCTACTAAATACGTTTTATCGGCTCAGATTGACAAATGCTCTTTTTTTGAACATGTTGACATTTTATGGACAAATTTCACTATGCTTAAACATATTAAAACCAAACAGCTCTTTACCAGTAACATTTTTGTGATATGTGCCACATTTCAAGACTAAAATTTCAGAGGTCACCTCATCTTCTTATTTTATTTAAATAAAATAAGCAAATTGGATTCGCTGTGGCAACCCTTGAAGGGCAAAAGCTGAAAGAAATCATCATTCTGCCATATAATTTTTTTACATTACAGTATAGCTTTATA
>JAPTHA010000007.1:11755110-11769163 GCA_029814585.1 Gymnapogon annona
ACACACACACACACACACACACACACACACACACACACACACACACACACACACACACACACACACACACATAGTTACAAAACACAATGTATTCACTCCCAGAACCCCATTCCCATTGTTCTGCTTTATAACACTGGGAAAGGAGCATCAGTCAAGTATATTAGCTGGATCCTATTACTGTCACCAGATTGCCTCTCTGAGCCATCTTAAAGAGCCCCCAGACAAAACTTCCTGTCATGTTAATCCAAGCTTTAATAAATAGAGGGATGTGTAACCATATTCAAATAGGGGCTCCCGTATTTATGCTGACAAAGAGAGACGGGCTATCACAAAATGACAGATGAAAGTGTTTTGCATGAAAAGGAGGGGGGAAAAAGTTTTTATCGGTGCTCATTCTATCCTATTCTGAAGAGAAATGTCAAATTATTGAAATGGCCTTTAAAAAAAAAAGAAGCTAAGCCTAATCTAAGTAAAACAGTGCAGGTATTAGGGACGGTCGCCATTGTGGCTGAAATGAATGCTATTCAACTCCAGCTACCGCCTCATTTTATCCCCCTTGTTCACCTATTGATATCAAAGTACATAATACACACCTTGTCTCCTAAGAGAGATTTATGTTCATCGGACCTGTGAACATCAGAGCATACTGTCACCGAGCGTTCCCCCTGATTTATGAATACCAAAAGTGTGTTATTACATTTTATTCTCTAGATGGTTATTCAAAGGCGTTTCGGGCTGTGTCATGTAGTTACAGCTCAGGCTGTTGCAGAAGTACTGTGGGAACTCTTCGCATTCCTGAGAATTCCAACTAACAAAGAGAGCTGGAAATGACCCTCTTAGTTCACGGCCCTCTCTCAAATTCACAAGCTTGGAAAAGAGCAAAGGCACAATTTCACAGAGAATGACACGCTCTCTTTAAGACTAGATTCCTAGCTAGTTACTCTTTGACTCTCAAAAAAAAAAAAAAAAAAGGAAAAACCAGACTGAGCCAGTATTTCACTACTAGATGTCTATATATTTTACTGTGTGGTGCTGGGATTTCTCATTTTATTAAAAAGGCTTATTCAATCTGCAAGTCTGTTTATTCGTTTCCGCTGTTGCTCAAAGTGTGAGTCATATATTGAGTGTGTGAAGGGGGGGCATCGGTTTCCCTGCTGCCAAGGTCCATCCAATGTAATTATTAGCAGATATGGTCACGCTGTGTGTTTTGACACCACAGTTACACTATCACCATTATGATTATCTTTAAATGCTAAAGATGTGTAACATACAGTGTGTATTTTCTTTGTAGGATATTAAAGGCACTTTAAGCTGGTTCATGATTAGAATATATACGAATCCCTTAATTTTGTAGAACTAGTATTGCCAATGCTAGTATTTGGCAAAGAAAGGTGCTTTTAATGACTAGAGGAAGCGATAGCTACAAGCAGTTGTTTTTGCTATTTTTCACTGTGCACACATAAGCACTAGAAGAAAGATGGATGGATGGGTGGATGAGTAAGACAGCGAACAAACCAAAAACTTCTGTGAATCACTGAGGCATCACTGACTCACCCATATTGCTTATTTTATGCAGGCTGATTTTGACAAGCATTAGAAGTTGGGAATAAATATCCTTCTTAGCTCCCCATACCCCAGGCAGGTAGTAACAATTAAACATTCAATTCTTTGTCGAACCGGTTCATAATGAGGCAGCATTTAGCAGCAGACTGATTAGGATGTGAGTCAGTTTGGCAGAAATCAGCCTTTTTCCTTCACGGCTTCAGGAGACGAAACTTGGATGTCGTCATCCAAGAGCACAAAAACAGAAATACCTGAGTAGATGATGACCGTTAGAATATCCTCCAGCTTTTATTTAATTTACGTCTCATTAGAGATGTCCAGAAACCAGTGGAAGGAGAGTGGGAATTGACTGGGGGTTTCAACCAAGGACGCCATTAACACCAAAACCACTCAACTATCTTCATTACAAATGGTTTATAAACGACTAGAAATGAATGACCTCATTTTCCATAAAAAGCCAAAGTTGATTATGTTTTATAATTTAGAACAGATTGTGCCATAGTCATCTTTCTCACTTCTCCGCATCCTGTTTCCACAGTCTCCTTGGTCATCTCAAAGCATCGTCTGACCTCTCCCCCCCCTCCAGTTATTGCTACTTGCTGCTATATTTACTGTACATTAACAAGGAGGCGGAGACAAGAAGGAGTAGCCTGTGTAGAGCATGCTTTGTACAGCGTTTGTGTGTCTACTAACAGAGAAATCTGATTGGCTTTGCTGGAAGAAGGACATCATTTTAAATAAGTCCTCAATGTTAAACTGTTTGCTCTAGGGCTTAGGGATTGCTCACCTCTCCAAATACTATTTTAGCTTGAAAGCACAATATTTCCCAGCCTGAGCTTTCACATGGGAGAATGAGGGAGGGCCCTGGTGCGGTAGTTTCATGGAGGTGGCTTGCAGGCATACTCCATTCTGACAGAATGAGGAGGCACTCTGCAAGAGTGTGGCGGAGAGGAAAGGGGCCCTATTAATAAAATGACTCCATAATGGGTAGTTCCCTGCAGCTTGGCAAAGAAAGACAGGCGGATTGATGGACGAGGCCAAGGCCTACTTCCTCAAGCATACTGAGCCCAACTATGTGGACATGTCTGTGTGAGGCCAAAAACAAGGCCAGACCCCATGACATACTGAAATCCTATTCGTTTAGGAAGGAAGACGCTTATGAATTATTTCCTCTTCTGTGTAAGACAGCAGTTTAAAAGAGCAATACATCACCTCTAAGCCTCAAAGGTGTTTTGACACAGAGTTTTTGAAAAATAAATAATGAAACGTGCTTCTTAAACACCAATGGTCTGTTTAGAAGATGCAACCATACAGAATCTAGTTTAATTGTAATCTTACCTCAAAGTAAGAAAATGGTTAGGTAAACAAGCCTCCCTGGGTGACAGTATTGCATTTGTATAATCCGTAATTGACATTACTTAGGAGTAAAGCACCCATAAAATGGAATTTGGCAGAAACACGGTTTGTTTACGAGGAAAGGTTGTCTTAATATGGTGCTTTTTATAACCACTTTTATGTTTTGAGAGTCACTTGAGCAGGGACAGGGATGTGCTAAGAAAATATAGTTTTGCCACAACAGCCTGCCCTAACAATAGAGCTCCTGAAGGCATCACTCCATCATCCTTTCATTACATTTTTTGTAACACTACATTGATTAGAGTGGCCTCAGCATGACTGCCTTTTTAATTGTCTATTTGCTGATCTGAAAGCTGCACCAAGCGCAGCTGTAGAATCTGTGCTAACCATTTCAACAATGCTCTGAGGCATTCTCTGACACGCAAAGTTCATTGTTAGAATATACATCAGTTTGTATCACCATAGCGACCTCCTTGGATGCTGAGCAGGGGACCTCATAAATATGTAATCCTGACAGATTTGAGGAATTGTCTTCCTCGAGTGTTTCTCTCAAGCCATTTTGTTAATGTCAACATGAAGGAAAGTTAGTGGAATAAGTGTTGACATTCAGCCCATGGTGTATATCATTAATAATTACATACATAAGAATTTCTGTTAGATGACGCCTGAAAAACACTTGAATCACGTTTTCCTGTCTTCCTCATTTTCCGGTAATTAGGTATAAAAAATAGATGAGCTGCGTACTTTAACCCTTGGTGCTCATTCTGTTCATTGGAACCGTATTGTACCCCACTTTATACCATAAATATCAGAGCGATGCATTTTGTGTGTTTGTTCCGCAGTGTGGTATATGACAGCTAGTATTTTCAGTGATTCCTCAAAAGACATTTTTATCACTTTTAGTGCGGATTGCCATTCCATTACAACCAGAATATTCCCTTTAGGAAAGAAAGGTTGAGTATTAGGTTAAATATAGCTGGGATGGCTTCTGCTGAAAGTGCTCGTTCATCTAGGCTTAAGAACAGTGTTACTTTTGCCCCCTTGTGTAATTGCAAGAGCTTATAGGGACCAAAAATGTTGCCCTCTGCTCCTCGTTAAAGCACCACTTGTAAAAGCGCTCAAGCGTGGATGCAGCACATTGCAGCTCAACGTACCCAGACAATGATATAGATTTCCTCTACAGAAGAACAATTGAAAGGGTTGTCACAAATTTGTCCATTGTCACTGGGTCGCTATCATTTCTCTGTTAATTGCCATCATTGTAATAGAATATTAGATGCTCTACACTGCAAAGGGAGTGCTGATGAAGGGGCAGTGCCAGTCGAGTTCTCTCCTTGACCCTAACCCTTATCTGCTCTAATGATAATGGTAATAATAGTGTGATACTTCATTGATCCCTGTAGGGATTTTTTTTTTACACCCCACCCCACCCATTCCACGGTAGAGTAGTGGAGCAGCTCCAGATTCAGTCCCATGCTTACGGGGATGGCACAGATTCAGAATCTCTTATGTCATAGTGAAGATGTTTGCTTACTTAAGGGCAACGACCGTGGCTTGGAACTGAAACACGGAAATATTTTTAACACCATTGGCAACCACCAGAGGCTGACACTCAATATATATTTTTTTTCCGGGAATCATTAATCCACGGTAAATCATATATTATATGAAAGAATGTACATGGGGTCAATGTGGAGTGAAGTATAATAATTATAGTCAGTTCATGATGTATTATCATTTTTTTTGTGAAATGTAGCATTTTACTGTGATGTTTGGACTGTGACGTTTGATGTTTTGCGCATCTTTTATGCAGTTTGTAACCAACAGAAAGTCTTTTGTTAGATTTTTCACAAGACAGTATTACAGTTACACTCATACTCCACAAGGGGACAGAAGGTTTCAGACAGCTGTCTAGCTTAATAGCTGTGTAGTAGGTGCATATTCACTTTACAGAAGTCCCTCTGAGCACATGACATTAGAACTATTGGCTACTACTCTGGAATATATCTGGCCATGACAATAATACATTATATTGAAGTTATATTTTGACCATTTCATGAGGCTGCAGACTTGACAACATGTATTCAAAATGAACACTGGGTCATGACTCTTAGTTTGACCTTAGTTAACTCTTTCTTTGGATAAGTGTATGGTGCATCGACAAAAAAAAAAAAAAAAAGAAAAACAATCCTCTGATAGGGACTGTTTCCCACTGTGGATGTCATTACATACAGCAAGTGTCGCATGATCAGAATGAAACATTTAGGCTACTTTTGCGACTTAGGCTGTTGCTACCTGGATTTGTTTATGTTGATTGGCCATGTATCCACTAAAGTCAGCGTGTAGTAAGCGTGTTCTCCTGAGCATTGCTGTGTAAAACCATTCATGTAGCACAGACTGTTCCCTGGCGCTGGCAGTGCAAGCACAAATCCTGGTAATCCTTGATATGAAGTTTGCACCAGAATTGTGAGACAATAGTATACATACACAGCGCAGTTTTAAAGTGAAATTCACACAGAGTATAAGTGAATGGAAACAAGGGTTGAGACATTGAGAAACATAACCCAATGCGTCAACAAAAAGATGGGCACAGAGTGTCCCAGGTCACCGTCTGTGGTTCAGGCCTCTGTTCCTTTAGCATCAGATATGATCTATATCAGTGTCACCCCCAAATTGCAGGAAAGCTCCTCTGGTAGCCTTCGGCTGTGAGCTGAATGTAAATGTGCATTTGACACCTATCTAAATCGCTGTCATAATTCATTTCCAGAGCTCTTAAATCTCTCCCTGTCACCCGGCACCTCTGCTGGTTTCCTGTCCAAAAACAGAGCACATTAGCTTTTATTGATGCCTTTGTCCTCTGATACATAATTCATCATTCAGAAAAGTATTTTTTTTATTTTATTTTGTGAATTATCAAAATTTTTTCCCTAAGATTGTTCAAACATATGGATTTGTTGCTGAGTTAATACAAAGCAGTCACACTTGCTCGCAAGCTTCATGACAGAAGTAGGGTTTTTTTAATTTGTATTTTTTTTCTCCAGTCTCTGGGACTGGAGTGATGTAGAGCTTCATTGTCATCCAAAGTGGAATGACTGACCGCATTCAGGTTTTCCCAATTTGTAGCTGCAAGACTTCACCATTTCATTCCCTCTCGCTCGAAAAATTAGCGCAAGACGGTTCGTTCCAGCCCACAGGAGGTTTTTCCCTGTTCATCTGACTGGTGTTTCTCTGCCCTCGTACTGTCATCTGTTTCATTGCGTCAGGAGGTAAATTATAAATTACACTACATGCCTGCCATCAACACAGAGGAAGTCAGACTAATTGCGATCTATTCGGTATTTCATGAAAAGGAGCTCAACAACTGGGGTCTTTTGCCTTCACTGGTCCTGATTGTGGAAACTAATGTAACTGACTCTGCATTTCACACTTCAACATGGAAGACAAAGAGCTAAGGCTTATAATAAAACTGGGACCACTTTACTCAAAAGAGGGGGAGAACAAAAATGACAGTTTGCAAACACAGAGTAAAAGCAGCTTGTAAACTGTCCAAAGCAGATACTTTAGTTACGCTGACGTGACTTTTTAATGACTCGTTAGTCTCAGTAAAGTAGTCGTACAGTCTGTTTGAAACTTACTCACCCACTCACTTCTTCCCTCCGGTTTCTTTTTTTTTTTCTCCCGGTACCAACCCGACCACATCCTCAATGTGAGTTTAAGGTTTAAATTGGAACTTCCACTATCGCTACTACTCCTGCTGTCACTGTTACTACTTTTACCTCGACCACTTGAAATACTTCCTCATGTTTAACTCGATTTTTATTTTCTCTCACTTTGAAAAACAGTACCGGTGGCAGAGTCGTATTACGGCTTTATTAATAGTGTAAACGTGGAAATTACACTGAGGTCAGACGACACCAGACCGCACCGCGTAGTAAAGCTAACCAAGCGTTTCATTTTCCTAATACACTACCTGCTGACTTTTTTTTTTTCCCCCTGCTGAAGGTTATTTGGGGCAGTTGTGTTTGCCTTGAGTTGAGTTAAAGAGCTGCTTGGCCTTGTGGCCCGTGACACTCTTCGAGCAGCCTTCTCTTTTTAACTGGTCATGGAGTGTTCGGTGCATATACCACAGCGAAATAGACTTTTGCTCTTTTCTTCATTGTCACAAAAGGCCAGGCACTTCGCTGGAGTTCCCATTCCCTTTTTACATAGTGATAAGACGGCCATTATCCTTTGAACCTTTCTTTTCACCAAGGCGGGAGAAAAGGAAGAGTGAAAGAGAAGGAGGAGGAGGACAGAGAAAGATTTCTTCCCTGAGGTGAGCCTGGCCTCACCTCTGTGTGGCTGGCTTTTTTGTGAGCAGTGAAGAGGTCCTTAACCTTCTATCAGATGGAGGCACACAGTTGTGTTCTGCTTGAATAACTACATTGAAAAGCCCTGAAGCACAGGAGATGGTTCTATAGACTCTGCAAGTGGCAGAGAGAGAGAGAGTGAGAGAGACTGTATTGTATGACCTGCTGGAGTGTGACCCTCACATGATGTGCACATTCTTTGTTAAAGTGCCCATCAGTGCTTCGCTGTGAATCTGTGTTCTTTGTTGTATGGGTCTGCCTGACAGGATGGCCATCCTCTAATAATGTCACAACAACACAGTTCACGCATTTATATAATATACTTCCTTTAATAGACCTTGGTTGGTTTTACACAGTAGCCATCTTTTTGCGCTCAGACCTTCATGGGAGCTATATCATCAATTGCCGAGTACAAATATTTGAATGCCATGTTGTTTGAAGGGCTCATAGTGCTTTCAAACGATCTAATCTTGCGCATCCAAAGCTGGGTACTGCTGTGAGCTGTTTGTATTATTCAGATTAGTCAGGTTTCACATGGACACCTATTGACATGATTACCTTGAGCTTCCTCCAAAACAAACCCATCACCTGGGTCGGCTGTCGTGTAACGGTGGATGTATTTTGAGTATGATGTGCTACATCATGATCTGAATTTGTCATATGATATGTAATTTTCTGAGGGATCGTACAAATTGTGTCATTGAAACAGATAAATGGCAAAACTGTCACAACTTTCCCATTGAGTTAAAGTGTGTTCTAAATGGTCCTTTTGTCAGTGCAGCTGTGGAATTTGTAGAAGAGGTTAATGTATAAACCTGTTGCTAGACTTAGACTTAGACTTAGACTTAGACTACCTTTATTGTCATTACACAGACACACACAATGAATCTGGTAACGAAATGTCATAGAATTGTCAGCTGATGATTCAAATATTACAACATTATAACTTATACAATATTATAACATTATAACATTATTTCAGTTTGATTATAGGTTTGTGGTCACATCACCGTTGCCACTGCTGAAGAGATGATGATGACACGTAACTGCGAGCCTTTAGAGAGACTAGATAGTCCGGTGTCTGAGCTGTGACGTGCAGCCAGTCTGATTCACACAGACGCGTTAGAATAAGACTAGTGTGAATATCTATAATTAATCCACTGTAGTTGTACATGAACATGTTTGTGTTTCCTTGTTTGCTTCATCTAAATGTTGTCAAAATACTGTAATGATCTTGGCCCAACATTAGGAAAAAATACAGAGTTTCTAGTGAAATAAGAACTAAAGATCATCCTGTCATCTTTTAGGCCCAACCCTGATTTTGAATATTTTTCTGCAAAATAATAATAATTAACTGTATTTAGTTACAATTTTAGACAACTATTTAATAGTGGAGTTAGTATGAAGGGCCAGATTCAATTTCAACCTATTATTTCAATATTTATAGAAATCTTTTTCTTCAGGGATTAATACACTATTGTGAGTGGGATTATTTACACCCCTTAATTTTCACACAGCTCTGCTGACATTTTTATTTTCAGTGGAATAAATGCAGGGAAAATGAAGCCTTTCACATACTCAGTAAAAATTAAATGTTTTGTTATATTTTCATTTGTGCTTTGTGGTTTTCCTTTATTACTTGATGCAGTGGAAGATAAAAGGTAAAAGAAAATTGTGGTCAGTCTTTTTGCCAAACATAGCATGACCGTGTTATAAGTTTGCACATACTTAAAGTCGACAAATCTATAGCATCTGTTAATACACGTTTAGAGGAATTTGTAGGTTTTAGTCTACTTTAGTAACCTTAGAGAATGCTGAAGCAATCCTAACTGTAGAAAATACATTACTGAATTCAATAATGTATCAGAGTGAGTTCAATATGAGTTACATTTAACAGCATACATTCTGGAATCTGTAGAAAAGCACATTTGAAACCATCCAAACACTGCTTCAGACAATGCACAGGAGTTATAAAGAATGCAAGATTAGAAGTCATTAAAAGTGTTGTTGTTTCCATTCTGCTTGGAGATGCTTGTGGGTATCATTTTTCGTTTTGATGAGTTTCATCTCACCACTGAATAACAGTAGACTTCACAAAATTGTTCCTAATGAAACTCTGTCAGAACAGCAGTGTTTGAGGAAGGCCCTTCTATTTCATGGAGACAAACAGTATTTTCTCCTCTGGCTATAGCGGCGTATTCCTCTGCAGTTCTATTAATGCACGCAGCAGTGACTCCTTTTGCGCTTGCAATATTACTAATATTAGAGGACAGAAGTCTAATGCTATAAATTTCTGTCTCCCATGTAAATGATCACAGGCTGTCAGCCATGCTTGTCAAATTAAACGTTTACCATAGTTGGTAAACATGCCATTCCATCTTTTCTCCGCAGTGGAGCTTTCACCCTGTCAAAGCGGAGACATTATTAACTGCTCTGGGTGTGATGTCAGGAATGAATTGAGTCAAAGTTTTTACACATTTAGGTCTAAGGCGGTGTAATCATCTGTGAAGGTATCTATAGAAGTGCTCTGCTGGAGTAAGTACACTGCAGGAAATAAATAAATAAATGAAAAAATTACCAGACAGGGTTTTGTTGTTCTGCAACAACACAGGCAATAAAAACGTACCTCTCTGCACCACAAATTCCAGTTATCCCACTTGCTCTCACTTTAATGTGATTTTTGTTAGATCACCGGGCGTGAGACACAGGTTATGTTAGGTGGTGTTATATAAGGCTGTTAATCACATTGTTGCAGTAGGTCATGTAGCCCCACATCTGCTGATTCGTACTTCATATGTTTCCTTTACACACAGGCTTTAGGAAGGCGCTGATTTCACACACAAAGTTACACCTCTGCTGTAGCAACAGAAGAATTGAACTGTTTAGTCTGTCAACAAAAGTAAAAAAAACAGACAGTATCACACTTAAAGGAAATTATTTTGACTGATCATGTTTCACTGTTTATTTGGAATATCAGCCACATCCAACCAATATTACAAGGAAAATTGATAAATTTTAATTTATATATACATATGTTTTATTGATATATATTGTATTGTATATATTTGCATACATACATACACACATACTCATATATATATATATATATTATAAACAGAGCACAATGAAGTTTATCTTGTACTATCCTGCCCCGTCTTTACTGACCATTAATTCCCACAACAGCAATCCTAACTCAGCTTAACAAATCTTCCATACATCAAAATGAATTCTGACTAACCCTGCGTAAAATCACAAATAAAACCAAAATATTTCATTACTGAATTACACATCAGAATTAACTGCTTAATATCTATATATAGCCAGCCTGCCTTTCTTTATTGTGGTGACTTAAGCAGCATGAAGTGATGTTTAAGGTTGCGTCTGTCAAGGGGTGCAACATTTTATGACTAGTGCTCCATCATGCTGCATAAGAGGAAGATTTGCGTTGTTAAATAAATAAAACTTTCGTACAATATGATGAGGAGCTTTAACTTATTAAATCAAACTTTATATTAGCATATGGATCTAAGTACTGAAGCTCCTGTTGAACTCTTCAAATAGACGTCGGAGAGATCTAATACACTGTCACATTTTGGAGTTTCCTGCCTCATAAATTCTCTTTGGCCACTGTCGTGAGCATGACAATCGTTTTTTATTTCATCTTGTCATTGACATAGTCAGAGATTTCATGTTAATCAGCAGCAGCCGATCGGACCATCTGCCAGGAGCTTTTGTTATTCTAAGTGATGAAAGTAACGGTCGTGCCGAGGCCTGGACTCCACAAAAACAGGTATTTTGTAAAATGTAGTTGTTTCTGTGCTTTTTATCAGTGTGGAATTGCAGCCGTAGCTGACTGCAAACAGAGCGCCTTCCTTCCAGGGTTCCAGGGTGTAGATATTCCACGTACAGTCTTCTTGTGTGAACAAGAAAAGCATTTTTTTTTGAACAATTTTTTTTTTTTTTTAAATCTCCTTTGTACATGCAGTGCTCACAGGTAACAGGAGACATAAATATACAGTTACCATTGGCATGCTATGGTGACCTGTTATTGGTGCGCAGACTTGGGAGCGCTTCAGTTGTATTTTTGTTTTTTCACGTGGACGTATTGCATATTGTGTGGATTGATTTTGGTGCTCCTGAACAAACAGGGAAACACTGTCTAGACTCTAGAATTTGGACTAAAAATGGCCCAAAGTGGTTTGAGTCAGATGTAAGGAGAGAATCTGCAGCTGAAGTCTTTTTCATTTAGATCAAAGCCGGTGTATATGACTCGGATCGATCGCTCTCATGTGCGTTTCTCTATGTCTCATGGAGTTAACGGTTGTCGTTGTGGCTTCACCACAGAGATGCCTTGTTGTTTTTGCTTAGTCTACTGAAAGTTGCTACTATGCACTTCCCAGAATCCACCTGTAGCACACAGATCCTCAGCTACATCCCAGGGACATGACCGCGTTGTAAATATGCAGCGAGAGACCAAGTAAGGACCCGCAGTCTAAATATAGGTCGCATATAAATAAATACACCATTCCCATACCGCAATCTGATCAGAGCTAGTCGGCTGCCGAAGGTGTTGTAGGGGTACAAGGGACCGTATTTGTGTACGGGTTACTTAAAATCTGTGTAACTCCTAGCTATATTTGGAAATATTTTGGGGAGGTGCAAATAAAATGCCTGTGAGCTGCTTGTAGCTTGTGAGCCGTGCAGTGAGTAACCGGGCTCTACAAGCTGTGCCAGTGTCTTTTGTGCCAAATGTGTGGCAAGAGGGTAGCACGAGTGCGGTGCCAGTGCACGTCTGCCTGGCTGCCTGGCATTTCTCTTTATCCAATCAGACAGTTCGGCTTGAGTGAGACCCCTATTCTTGTCTCTTCCGATCTCCTCCCCAAGCTTTGTCGCCCTCCCATGAAAAACACAGATGCATGCTTGTGTGCACATCTTCTCCCTGTGCAGCATCGAGCCTTTTCAGTGCGCTGTTACACTTACCTAGAGACCATAACCAGAGAGAGAGCTGAACGGTGCAGAATGTTCCCCCTCTGTTTCTGTCTGCTGTTCCGTCCCCTCTGTCCTTTTTATTATTCTCCCAAGACAAAACCACGGGCTAAATGAGCACGTCTCACTCTGTTTTTTAAGCATTTCTTCAGATTTATAGAAAGCAGAGCGTGTCTAGAGATTTGTTTTTCAGAGATGGGCGAGGGGGGGAGAGAAATGCTGTCTGTCTGTGTGTGGCTTTATTGGACATGATGAGGGATGATATTATGGTGGATGCTGCTGCTGCTGCGGCTGCGAGATGAGGAAGGATCCCATTTGTCTCATGCTCACTTATTGTAATGTGTCTATCTGTCACTCTGCCCGAGACTGGACATCCGTGTTCCTTAAAGTAAACATATTTTCCACATAGCTCTCTCTTGTCTTTATTTGTAATTTGCTTGCATAATGCCCCATAATGCTCACATTTTTACCATTTCCGTGCAAGGAGTAAAATTGCTTAAGATCATTTATCCCAAAAAAACAAAAAAAGACTGGCGAACAAATGTGAGAGACATAGTAAGTTATAATAATCCCGGGACTGTATGATTATGTAAGGAAGAGGTGCTTAGAAGGAAGTAAGTGTAAAGATGTGTGAATATATACACTCTAAGAGTAATTACAGTGAGCAGAATGAGAAAGACGGGATGTGAGTCAGTAGGGAGAAGGCGACGTGAGGTACTTGCTGAAAAGATTAGACTTAAGCTAATGTCAGTGCTTTTCTTGTCTTGCAGGTTGATGACGCCATGCTTATGTTCGATAAGACTACTAACAGACATAGAGGTAAGTGTATGGCTTCTGCTTTGTTCCCCCTCCCCCATTTTTGCTCTGTCTTTCTGAAAGGTGAGAAAATAGTCATTTTATGTCCTTTCCCCATGAGATAACACAGAACAGTTCCATTTCACATGATATTAGGTGTACCATCTGTTCAACAATGGGAGCGTGTCAAAGTAATCAATAAGCTGGTACGGTGTTTAGAATGTTTGAGCATTAGATGGCGGGTGTGTGTGAGCGTGTGCACATCTCTGTGATGATGCTGGTGTGAGTGTTTCAGAGAGGTGCTTAAAGGGTGTAAAGATTGTGTGATGGTTTGGTGCTGTGCAGTCAGATAACAGCATCAGATAAGGCCCAAGAGAAGCAGTGACTTTATCGCTCTCTCTCATCGGCTCCTTATCTTAGATGAGAGGACGTTTCTCTCTCAAGCAGAGGACTTTCCAAAGACAGGTTCCCCGTCTCCTTCACAGCGTTGTGTGTTTAAGCTAAACTGCAGGCTTACAGGTCTGGCTTAACCAGTCATTTAACTGGAGCTGTGTGCAGTGGCTGTTAAGGGCTTTTATTCCAAACATAGGTATGTACAAGTAACTTTGAAGAGACAGACTGTCCCCAGTTGTGTGTATGCCTGTACGTCACTGTTTGCGGGAGTAGTCGACAGGCACTGACAGGTATTTTCACTAGAAAAAGGAGAAGGCACTTCTGTGTTTGTCACACTAGTCAGCTCACTGTTAGGGAGCTGAGTGGCATCGCACCATCTCACTGAACTGGGCTGAGTGCTGTTTTGCCATATAGACGTAAACATTTGTTTGCAGCGAGCGACTCATCCTCTCAGCTAGTATAAATGTTTAAGTGAGTTGGCTTGAATAGAATGCTGTGCAGTCTTTTGTGATGTCTGCTTTACTCTTCTACTGTAACTGAGTGTGTGTGTGTGTGTGTGTGTGTGTGTGTGTGTGTGTGTGTGTGTGTGTGTGTGTGTGTGTGTGTGTGTG
>JAPTHA010000007.1:11778581-11790940 GCA_029814585.1 Gymnapogon annona
TGTGTGTGTGTGTGTGTGTGTGTGTGTGTGTGTGTGTGTGTGTGTGTGTGTGTGTGTGTGTGTGTTTGTGTTGCTGGAGCATGTGGGAACTAACTCCATACCCACTACAAATGAGGAGCCGCCTTATCATCTATCGCGCCTTTCATGCCTATGTGAACTTTATTATATCAGATACTTGGGTACAATCAGATGCGTACACACAAACACACACACACACACACAGGCATATGCGTACACAACCAACGTGTGCACACCACCATCCCCTTCCTAAAGTGCCACAGTTGAAGAGCTGTTGCATCAAAGGCAGCTGTCTCTCATCTCGCTTTATTTCCGTCATCTTTTCCTGCCAGTTTCACTTAACATTTTTTTTTATCTCCCAGCTTGTTCTCTCATGCTTCTCCTTTTTCACCCTCTTTTGTTTCTACCAGATCTCCCTCTCTCACCTTTGCCTCTCTCTCTCTCCTTGCTTTACACTACCTGCCAGGGAGATTCTCCTCCAAAGAAAAGTGATGTTTTTTGGGGGGTTTCATATTCGTCTTCCATTTCGGGAGAGTTCACTTTTTTTTTTTCTTGAAATGCAGCCTCAGAGAATTCATATCACAGGTTCTTCTCTGTCCACCAACCTGCAAAAGCCAGTCCCACCCATCCCCCAACCTCCACCCCCACCCAATCCATCAGACAGCATGCAGCCTCACTGACTCCCGCCTCATTTCTCATAAATTAGTCTTACCTCTCACACACTTTCTCTTTTGTTTCTTGCTCTTACTCATTCCATTCTCCCCATGCCCTCTCCCGCCTTCCATCTCTCTCTGGTCCTCACATTTCATTTTTCTTCCTACAAATGCCACACAGCAGTCCCTTAAGAAATGTCATTTCTGTCTTCTCCTTTTGTTCTGTAATTTCTCCGTGTCCCTCCTTTTCTCCTGGGAATTCATTTATCGTTGGCTGTTCTTCTGTCCCTAGCTCTCTGATCTCTATGTCTCAGTCTTCCTCTGGCTGTCTGTCTCTCTGTCTTTGTCTCTGACACTCCCCCGCTTCATTTCTCCCTCATCCTTCCTGTATCTCTCTTTCTTTTCTTCCTCTGTCGCTCACACACACCTACAGTATATTCAGTGAAAACCTGAAATAGCTCACTGTATTTTGGGTGACGTACAAATGGCCTCATTATAGATGACACAAAACAAGACAAATCGACAGGAAATAAATCCAGTTTTTCTCTTTGTTTCAAAATTTAAAAAAAGAGTTTTCGAGCAGATCAATTTTTAGTTTAAATTAATTCACGCCTGTGTAAAATCAGTCATTATTGAGAGAGATGCTAATGAATTGGCCAACGCGTTGACTTTAAAAAAAAAAATGGCAAAATAGCAACTGAATCTGTGTTTTAACAGCACTGGAGACCACAAACTAGTTTATTTACATAACCAGTAAGTGCAGAAAATGGAATGTTAACCCCAGGGAATTGCCAGTTATTTTTCCACTTTGTATTTGTCAGATAATCCTCGCCACAAACAGACGCTCAGATCTGGGTGGGTCACTTTAGAGAGCAGCGGCATCACCCGGTATCAACGCAAATTCAGCGCTTGAAATTTGATTGTGATTCTTCAGCGGATGGTGGACGACAAAGCATCACACGCCGCACGCACACAAACTCCCAAGTGTTGGAGACCCAATTTGTTAGACCTCTGCCGAAAGACAACACACTATAAGAGAACACACAGGTCTAACCCCGTCACGTTAAAACATATCTGTCAGATGTGTGGAGACCAAATGCACCTACTTAAAACTGACCAATAACACACCACTGTAGATGAAGTCCTATCATTTTCTCTTGATGAGCTCAGATTACAAACCGCTGGCACATTTGTTTTTTCCTGCTCACACGTGGCTCTGCTGAACTCTACACGCAGCACCTTAACCTTAACACGAGATGATCTTTCTTTTTGCAGTAAGTGGATTATTTCTTTATTTTTTTTATAATTTATGTATTTATTGTCAAAGCAGAAGTGACACTTCCCTAGTGGATGTCGGAGAAAAGATTTCACTTGAGAACACTTCTCTGGCGTGTAGGTTTGCAGGCACTTGTGTTCTATCAAAATGCTAATAATATCATCTGCAATATCCAGGACAATATTATTGTAGTGCTAATTGGTGGAGAAAAAAAAATGTTGATGGGAGCACCTGCCCACCCCACTACTCAATTATTTTTAATTACAGTGGCTGTAATAAAAGGGAACAAATTGTGTAACGATCAGTGTTTCTTCTGTGAGGTGACAGTTTTGTTCCTATTTGCTTTAGTGCGGCCATGTGCGGCTCATTTAGATGGCAGAGAGATACTTGTGTCTGAGTCTAATAGAATGTGGGCCCTCAGGAGAAAAACTTCTCCCCTCATGGTTTTATGCAGCATGATTTATTCATCACGCCACATGTCTGTGGAAGTGGTCTTTGGGAGGTTCACATGTACCAATATGTGCTGTGTTGGCCCACACCTCCTTGTGGTTTTCACACTCGAGAAGGTTGCCTCGTCATACATATGTGAGAAGAAGGGAGGGAGACGGAGCGAAAGAACCCAAAAATGCAAATTGAGAGGTATGAATAGAGGAGCACAAAAACTAATAATTGCAGAAGATTCGTCAAACCATGTGGGAGGGAGAATCCCTTATTTCGAAACAATCCCTGTCTTCCAAATTGTCAAATTTACTTTTTTCTGCAGCAGTGGCTAGTGAGAGGGGGTAATTAATGGTTTCTTTTTAGAAGTTCTTCCCTTGTATGTGTCAGTTTTTCTGGCTGCCTTCAAAGTGATAATGCTCCCCGGCTGTTGCCCCAGGGGACTGCTCCATCTTATTAACTTGTCTTGGGAGACAGCACTGCCATGCAGCCTGCTTTAATGCCTGCAGGGATGGAGAAGGGCCACTAAGTCCTCCGCTGTCTTTCCTCTGCCCCAAACATTCACTCCCTCCTGTATTTCTTTGTATTCCGTGTAGGTGGGTGCGTACGAGCCAGCATATCATTTGACACAAGAAGGGAATAGTTAAACAGTGGAGAGGGGATGATAAAATATAATCAGTTATTCCGTGTGACAGATCATATCTGGAGTCGGGGGCTGCGTATGACTTCACAAGTTAATGTGAGTTAAAGAGAGTAGATTGGGTAAAGAAAGGCGAGGTTGCGCGCTGTATAATAAGCACCAGACCAACATGAAAGAACATTTTCAAAGGCTTGAGTTATCCAGGAGTTTTCACACAGACGGGCTGTCACTGGCACATTATGGATGATCAGATTCGACGCGTAGATATAAGGCGGGCGAGACTACGCGCCAGGTAATGAGAGTCTGAAGCGTGGTGAGGACGGGATTTGGGCGGGGATGGGAGGCCTCGGACCAGCGTCGTTTACGTCCTCTCCAAACAAACATGGCTGAGCATCAATCGTGACAGACTGACGGGGCCAGTCAGACGCATGTCCTCCCCCTCGCTGCCCTCTTCTCATGGTCCAGCAGGACTAGGATTGTCCGCGGAGCTTATCTGACCACCGGATGTTACTTTTCACTCGCTGACTAAAAGACTCGCAGCCGTGTTAGATAGCATTGTGACCCGGGAGGGAGGTCTATATGCACAGGGAACAGAGTCTGCACAGACAAGCAACATGACACATGGATGGAAAACTATAGCAGGCACCTGAACAAAATTACTGTCATCTTTAATGTTAGATACTGTACGGGATGTTTGTCTTGTTGCTGGTACTGTCAGCAGCACGCACATCTCCTTCACCAGGCTCCCGTTTCGACTTCCCTTTGATCGTTCCTCCTCTCATCCACAAAACCATTCACCACTCGGGTAAAAGTGATCATAAGCAAGACAAATGACAAGTGCGTGATAAGCAAGATCACCTGTAAATATGCATGCCTCAGAATATTGAATATAAAGTAGCGAAATGTAAAACCCAACCATCCCGGCATGTACATAATTAATGTTGAGCCAAGTTTATATTTGCAGAGAAAATCGATCTTAAAAAGATTTACCAAATGTAGACAAATTAGCCGGCATAAATTAGCCAGAGCATATTCATTATGCCAGCCTCTCAGTGGAATACAGCTCGCATTGCAGTGTCTTTATGGTTTTTAACTGTGTTATCATAAACGTAATCATGTATTTTATCTTGAAGTCTCTGATGGCGATAAACACAGCCTTTCAGCAATATCATAGTCAGTGTAAATATGCAAAGGATTTAGTATTGATGGCTATATATATGGCATTCCCTTATTTTTTCTTTGTCTTCTTTTCTTTTTTTTTTTTTTTTTTTACCAAGCTTAACCTCACTTTGTGTCTCTTTGAGCTCATTTTTCAAACCACTTCTTATCCTGCTTGTGTTCAGCTTCTGTGTTATTGTCCTGTCTTTCATGCATCAATAGATGGATTATTATACATCCCTATTTGTAATTGGAGGGCAGGTTAGACAAGAGGCTAATTAAAATAGTGTGTGTTCCTACTCCGTCTATTTTCTGTTACTGTCTTGGCGTGTGTGCTTCGGTGTGTTTGTGTGCCCTCCGTTGTCCTCCAAGTTAATGTTGTTGATGTGGCACTTGCTGAGGACGCACAGACCTGCTGACAAATACACAGATACTGACACTCACACATCCCCACTGAGGAGGAACTTACTTATCTGTCCGAGCAGAGACAGCATTGTTTTCTCATAATACACGTGCAATGCACTGTTGCTGAGGGTCAGGTGTACTGGTAGGGTTGATATCACGGTGGAATATTCCCCCGGATTCCCCAAATCTACGTAAGTTTTGATTCACGTTTTTATACCTGCTTTGATTCATTTTTCCAATTCGAGTTGATCAGATCAGCTTTTTGGGGGGATATTTCACTTTTGCTTTTCTGACAACTGCACTAGGAAGTCGAATCATTATTATACAGCTTAAAGTTTACATCAACATTTGAGCCCACGGCAGTAACGTTAATATTGTGTTCATTATAAAATGACTGACAAGTGCTGATATGTTCCTCTGTAGTGCAGGATTAAAGCTCATGTTTTATTCACCCACAGGAAAAGTCATATATGAAGAATATGAAAAAAACATGACTTGGAAATGTATTAATCAATATTTGATCATTCAGCGAATATCTTTTTATCCCTTGTCTTTGTCTTTTTTTTTTCTTTCTTTTTTTTTGTTTTTTTTACAAAATCCTACTTGAAGATACTCCAGCAAAGAACTTAGGAGTAACAAAGTTCGAGCCTTGATGTGACTGTTCATAACTTTTGCATCCTTGCATCTCACTCGCTTAATGAGACCTCAAGAGTTAACTAAATAAGGATTAGTCCCTCCTCAGGAAATCTCACGGAAGCGGCAGAGATAATGTTCGTGCTCAGACAAAGAACAATATTGCAGGGTGACAGGCCGGGTTCCCAGCTGGCAAAGGCTGACCATACTAGGATCGTAGTATCGCCTCAAGCAACAGGAAAATTGGAATGACTGTGGCAAAGTCATGGATACAAGACGTGAGGAGGGAGCCATGTGTTTGTGCGGGTCTGGAGGCCAGTCCTCATTATAGCGGCTGGTAAAATATTACAGTTCAGCTGACACTGTCTAAGTGAATTGTCCAGAGCAGTTTTGACAGGTAGTGGAAGGCAGGGCTAGATTATGATGGATGATGACAACACGGGTGGTGCAGAAGGTACATTGATGTGTTCTGTTGCTCATGCAAGAACTATTACGTACACCTAATCTGGGACAGTTTTTGGTGATGGCAAACACACACAAATGGAGGCATCTGATGGGTATGTTAAAATGCTGTTCAAAATGATGTTGCAATTTTTCATACCTACAGAATTCATTCAGGATGCTGTCGTCGCCAGCCTCACACGCTCAGACTCTCTAATAACAATGGAGGGGTCCCTAATGGTAGTCCTATGCTAAAATAACAAATTTCTAACTATGTTTTTTCATCTTGTTTGTTTTTGTTACTTTTTTAAAATTACACGTTGTGCATGTGTGTGTGCATGTGTGTTTTTTGGTTGTTGTTTTTTTGGAAAACTTAAATCTCTTTGTTTGAGTAATCCAAAGCTCAGCAATTAGACATCATTTATTTCCTATTTTTCCTATAAAGGCAATTTTATTTCACAAGCATTAAAAACTTTTTGTGTTCTAAAACATTAACCAGTCGATTGATGACTGTTGATTGTACTCATTCAAAGCTCAGTCCTTTTTCTGAATATAAAAAAAACAGTTGGAAAAAATATCAAATGCAATATCAAAGCAACAAAAAAAGCTCTTTGCAGGCTGTTTTGTTTTTCCTGAGCAGCTGTATGCAGATGCTGACCAACATGTACAGCTGGAACTTCTTAGATGTCGTAATAGCTTCTCAACCAAGTTGTAAGAACCATTAGTGTGTACTCTGTCACTAGTGTTCACTGCGTTGAAGAATGCATTGCACTCTTTGAAGAGCACAGTTTACAGAGCATGTTTGGAAGATAAGGAGCAGTGATAATGGGGAATATGGACAAAAATCGGATAATTAATCTATTCATACCTCAAAGTCAGTACAGTTTTGCCTTGGTGTGTTAATGTGTGAATGGAGAGAGTGAGCGAGAATGAGCCTCTTATCGGATCGCTGCAGATACTGTTTCCAGGCTGAGGGTGAGTGATGGAGTTCTCACCAATTTTCAGAGTTGGGAAGTTTTATTTCAACGCCTGCATTAAGTGGCTACACTACCATGTTTGTCTTTTCTAAAATGCTCCTATTCAGTGACTGCTGCTGAGACTAACACTTTGTCTCTATGGCTGGTAAAAAAAAAATTATATATATATATGAAGTAGAAGGTAACGAGTATTTGAAAAGCATATTCTGTAATCTTAATAAAGTTATCTAATCTGGTTGGTAGATAGCAACCACTTTATACTGGGAATTGGGAACCATCACAATTTCTCTCATGTCGAGTTGCTCAGATCCCTACTGCTGCAAGTTGTGTTTCTAATGCATCTACTTCGGGGCTTAAATGTTCACAGCTTAATTTTTCCCATCCACTGACAGATCCCATTGTAATGAGATAATCAGTATGACCACTGTGCCTGTCAGTGTCATAATGTCATAGTCGATCAGTGTATATTTCAAAAGGATATTGCTCATGTATGACAAAGTCCACAATGCAAAAAAAATGACCAGAAAGAGCATGTCTGTATTAATTTTAATTAGTATTTTTTTTCCTTCTTGTATAGAAGATATGAAGAATATAAATTCTGAACTTACATCGGATGGCAGGTGATATAAACTGATTGACCTTTATTTACTCTGTTGTTAATGTATGAATTGGAGATGGTCAGTCAGGCGGCCGGAAATGTACCTACAGTTGCTGAGGGGAATACAATGAAAGGCTGGTCATGCACGTTGTGTGTGCGTGATTCAATGTGGAAGCTCCTGCACTAAACTATAAATCAAAGCCTAAGGCTGGTCTACACTGGGACTTTTATTAACCCCTTGCATGAAGTGTAAATCCATCTTTAAGCACCCATATCCACTTGATTCCTCTCAAGGTTTTATATCCCAGACTCCGTTGGCCTAATCTGAGGATATGGCAAAATATTTGGATCAGGGAAAGGATAGCAGAGCAATCCACCTCTCAAAGCTCTCCGAGATACTCCCCTTTGGTTCCTTTTCCTGTTAACAAGCCTTTTGTTCTTTACAGCTCTTGATTATGATGCAGTTTGATCACATAATTTGTACAATAAGCACGGGTGACGTCGTTCTCCCTCTCCCTTTTGGAGCAGATGGGACAAGGAGAACATTTCATCCCCAGGTTCACTGGTCCTTTGGCTTCTTCTGCCGTAGCCAATCCATCTCCCAGTAGTCGCCCGAGCTTCTGGGTTGTTGCCCATTCTCCTTCCCTCCTCTCCAAACACTGACTCATTTATTCGTTCCCTCTCAGCTCTACTCTCATCCACTCTCCTCTTCCCGATTTGGCCACCAGGGAGGTGTGTGGCACTGGAGCAAGCATTATTGATAGAGCATCTGTTTAGACATGGTGCAGGATCTGTGGCATGTGGGCGAGCAGCTGGGGGTTCGAGCAGGGGAGACATTATGTCATATTACATATCTTGAGATGTCTCGTTCACTTGTATGCATGCCCATTTCACAGGCCCACACTCCCACAGACACTCACAGACCAAAACACATGCTGCCATCCCACAATTATTGTACTTTCCAACTTTCATGAAAATGAAAAGATCCAGTTCGGTAGCAGTTTCAATAATCCACAGTCTGACTGCCACAAGCCATTGAATATCAGTAGTGTGTAGCACAGCTACAGAAGTCAGTTTTAAAGGCTTTTCCAGACCCAGGAGTCACAGGAGAACATTCTGGCGTTGCGGTGTTACCGGGGCAGCCAGGCAGAGGAGCTCCATCCAGATAATCAGTACACATCTCCTCTAGATGGCCCAAGTTGTCAGAGCTCA
This sequence comes from Gymnapogon annona, assembly GCA_029814585.1. Classification (NCBI taxonomy): domain Eukaryota; kingdom Metazoa; phylum Chordata; class Actinopteri; order Kurtiformes; family Apogonidae; genus Gymnapogon; species Gymnapogon annona. Next base: position 11,787,031 of record JAPTHA010000007.1, read on the forward strand.
CGCTAGCACGTTGCCAACGGATTTCTGTCCTTGGCAGCTTATAAAACAGAGGATTTTATGGCATTTTACACCAAATAAAGTACTGTATTTTTATGATGTCAAATTGAGGATTTCTGTGGCAGCAAAGTGGCTTTTTAATCAATCTTCCAATATGTTTGTACAAGTCCCAGCATGTAAGATCGCTTGCAGGTTTACAAAACATATAAACCCAGTTGAAACTGTTGAAAGCCGCACGTTCGACTGTTTAAGTAGTGACTGTACACTGCCAGAAAAAGGGATTGCAATGTTACGCTGTTCTTTGCAGAGATCAGTATCGGCAGAACCTGGCACCGATATTGGCCGATGCCTAATATCAGGCGTCTCAACCGGATTTACTGACTTTGTGGAAAATCTGTTATGGTGAGGTTGATGTTCAGTGATCCAGACGAACTGATTTACTCATTTGTTATATGTGTGTGTATCAATATACTCATTGTTAAGTTTCATACTCCCCAGTCTCAGTGTTAGTGAAAAATAGTACTTATCAACCATTAATCTCTGAAAACGAAAACATTCTTACTATAGCTGCCTTTAAATATCCACTCCTGGTCGATGTGCGATTCTTTCTCGGGTGTTGTGTAACATTAATTGAAGGGCACACACATGTTCCACTCTTCTTGTTGTTCCACGGAATTATTACATCCCTGTTAGCCCTCCACCTGCTGCATGGTTCTGAAGTGGGAGAGCCGCAGCAATAGTAGTTCAGGGACATGCGTTCGACCGGTGCACCTTAATACATCCATGCAGAGCCAAAGAGTCTCTGAAAGGCTTAGTTTAACACAGTACTAACCCAGGGGATGAATTCTCCTGTTGAACTGAAGCCCTGAAAGGCTCTTAAATGTACTCGCATTCCCCAGCAAAAGGAGTCATTTTGCAGCCAGTGTCATGGTGTCACCATGGTGTTTAAATACACTGTTTCAGAATTTACACCGACAAGCAAAATTAAGCGGTGGAGGCAGCGGTTTTATGAGGCAAACTCACTACCCCTGTGGGAGTCCAGTGGTTCTGGTAGAGCAGTAAAATGACTTCAGGTTGACCCACTGGAAAATGAACGAGGTTTGTTCGACTCCACTGAAGGACACAGAGGATATTAACAGTCATTTTTTAATGCGCATATCATGATGTACAATTGCTTTCCGTCTTGTCATCAAGGTGGGAACGCCCAAGACTCTAAAACGGGGCCGACTGGCTGTTTTCACCTGTGAAATGCAGATTTTTATCGACGCTGTTGCCAGTAAAGTTGGAATAAAATATTTTTATCCCATAAAATGAATGTGACACTGTGGTAGATAAAGAGTAAACAGGAATAAAAACAACAATATGGCTGAAAACAAAATTGTACCAACTTTATGGGCAGTGGTGTATTTGTCAACATGTATTATCGGCAGCATTTGATGTGTCATCACAGTTAATATAAATGAATCTCTACCACAGACACGTTCCAGTACATAGTCATTAAAACCACTAACAACCACAGATTTAGATGTGTTTTGCTCTTTTTTTCTCATTTTGAGGTCACTAGTTATTTTTATTGGGTGTCAATCGTTTAGCTTCTCCACTCTAAAGGTTGTGAACTCATCTAATGGTGTGAATGGATTTGTGCTATTTAAGGTGTTCTTCGTTATCCCATGTAGTCGACTGTGATTAATGAAAATCGGTTCCGTCATTTCCTTGCAACGCAACACTGTACTTAAATAAGAATGTAGTAATGAAATAAATGTGGAGAAAAAAACAAAACAAAAAAACAAAAAAGTAGGGATAGTTATTAAAATAGTTATTAAAAGTCCTCAGAATTAACACTAGTTTCCATGTTATTGAGTGACATCACGCTGACACATACCTCTTCCATTCAATGACTTTATAGTATCTTCATCTAATCTGACATTGCTGATGTATTTTCCATTGTTATTTGGACAAAAGGTGAAACATGACACGTATTTGTAATTATTTGCATAGTTATTAATGGGAGGAGATGAGGTGGTCCAAACACCTCGTGCAGATGCATTCAATTCCAAGTTAATCAATGCATCAAGGAAATATGTGCAGGAGGGAACGCATGGATGAATTCTGCAGTGGCTTGTACCCGTGATCATATTTTTCAGCCATCGCAGAAAACACATGTAAATAATAACATTGATCAAGTCTGTTTTTCATTTAGGTGCACAACGGCACCTATCATGTTCATGAAGAAAATTTGGCGGAAACCACTCATTAATGTTGTCAAAGCGTGTGTGGAAATGGTCTGTTTGTGTGCATAAATAGTTGGTCCACAGTGTGGGGTTCAGTCGATTTGTCTGATTACAACTCAGAACTGCATGTTTACAGATCATGGTAATCTGACGTCGCCCGAGCTACAGTGTTCTCTTAATTTACAACACCTATGATTGTAACCTTTGCATTAACGGCTCTTCATTGTGCACGCGCTAACCACACCAACACTTAATGGCACTATTATGTTCAACTGAACTCTAATTTTGGCTGATAAAACCATTGTTAGCACTGCTACTGATTGACATCTGTTCTAAATGTCTCTCCAACCAGTGCTGGATTTGGGCCTAATGTTTGAAAGAACATTTTATGATGGAAATATTATTGTGTTGTACAAAATGACCTTTTTATGAACCGGTGCAAAAAGAAAAAGAGTGTCTGCATACTAGGTAAACTGCTGGGCTGATGCAACGTTTTGCCTCAGTTTGCTCATTGAATTCAGTTCAGACAACTTTATTTATCCCTCATGGGCAATATGTTTGCCACCTCCCGGTCCATCTGTACATTCAGTTCAACAGACAATTCACCGACAAATAAATTGTCAAGGGAGCCATTAAACAAGTCATGGGACAGTGATAATACACAAATAAAACAAGATATAGTCTGAGTTACAGGACACAATTGAATATATAAATTATGCAACAGGAATACCTGCATTGTGATCTCAGTGTTCCTGAGCATTCTTTTATAAATATTGACACAATAGACTGTAGCAAAAAAGAGTGTCCTCCAGTGAGGCTCGTAGTAGTACAATTCAGATGAAATGGAATAAATAGCACTTAAAACTCATAAAAATGTGATTTGCTAGATTTCCTGCTTTTCTTTACAGTACTGAGGTGCAGTCAGCTGCTTCCTATTTTCTCAAGAGTACAACTTTCATGGTTTAAGTATGCAAATTGATCAGTGCACACCTGATCTCAGCCTTGAGTGGCAGAGATCAGGTGTGCACAATCATTTCATCAAATTGAAAAGCTGTCATTTTAAGCAAACAGAATTCACTGAAAAGATGCAGGTGCAGGTCCAGATGAGGAGTCTTGCAATTTAACCTCTTCCCTTGTCACCCCGGCTCTCCGTATATGTTATTTCAGAGCTTCCTGTAAGTAAATCATTCGTGCTTTTTGTCCTCTTCTACAGTTCTGTCTCTATCTGCTTTGGTTTGTTTTAAATATAGACTCAGTACATACATAACATTTTATTATTATATTATCAAATCTTTTTTTTTTTTTTTTGTGGATTGGGAAATTCTGGTGTTCCTCCATCTTAACATTGCAACAGCTGAAGGGCTCTAATCCCTTACTTTTCCTGGAGACTTTGGATTGTTAAACAGCTGCAGAACCCCTTCTCTTTTTTATCAACAATAGCTCCATTATTTAATCGCTGTTTACTGCCCAGTGAAAGGGATGTTTTAATCCAGACTCGGGTATAAAAATTGCCTTTTTCAAATCTACCTGTTTTTTTCCTACCTTGGTGAATCATGTTTTTTCTCTATTTTTATCACAAAACCGAGGATTAAAACTTTTCAACAGAACACACCTTCTTGTTCTCTGCCATATGTTCAGGCAATTCATATATTATACACACACACACACATATGTGTGTGTGT
>JAPTHA010000007.1:11791232-11806513 GCA_029814585.1 Gymnapogon annona
ATTTATGTGTGTGTGTGTATTATAAATTTGTTTCACCATGTCTCATGCTACACATTCTTTGCCAGATTTTTGTCACTCTTTTGTCACTTCTTGATAGTGATTGGTGATTTTTGTGGTTACCTCAATGTTATGGCTACTCCAGGTGTAAGACAGAGTAGGTATCTGCGATTAGTTTTTTGTTATTTTTATGTGTAACTCTAGACCTGACACCTGTGATGTTTGTGCGCAAAATAACTACCAATATATATATATATATATATATATATTTTTTTTTTTTTCCCCACCAAAACAATTTGTCAGTTCAGTATTCATATATCAATTTGGAGCAGTGGCTTTAGCATATAGTACAGACAAGTATAAAGTGGATAAGGATGGTGGGGTCTATAGTAAAGCCACCTTTTGGATGGATGCGCAGCCATTGTCCACTCACCTCCAGCTCCAGTGGTGCTGAATGAATGCTGGCCCGGCTGCTGGCACTTTTGGCGGTCAGCTGCGGGTTTATGACCGGGGACAGAACTGTCTTCCATGCCATTTGTTGTGTCTGACCTTTAAGATGATGAAGCGCAGTGAGAGTGACCCCTGGCAGGGATTGTTCAAAGAGCAGCCTCCCATAATGGGGGGTCCAAAGCCCGGCAGCATGCTGTGGGATTGATCAGCCCCTTACTCAAAGGCCAAATACAGAAAGACCGGCCAGAGGAGAAGGCCATGCAGGACGTAGAGCCATCCTCGGCTTTGAAGCCCTCTCCAATACCTCAGCTGCTTCACTGCATGAATAAACATATCTACCTTCTATCTGCTAAAGCTGCTCTTCTGCCCCTTCTTCTCCGTTCACTCTGTTCTCTCCTGGATGAGCCAACGGTGGCTCTGCTGCAGATGGGAAGATATATAAATGGAGGTCACAAAACCCTTTCTCTCTTTTTGTTTCTTTTTTTTGTTGCATACATCTTCTCCTCTTGCTCTTTCTTTCTCCAGCTTGCTCCCTCTCTCCCAGCTTCTCACGTGAACACTTCCTGTGCTCTAGCCTTGTTACACAGGATTAAATCCACTCATTTAGAGCTTGCATTGCTTCCACAGATGTCAGCTTTGAGATTGAAATGAGCTCCCCTTCTGCAAAGAGGCTGAGTTAAAAGGAAAATTCAGAGAGGGGAAGAGAGAAACTAAACAGAGATGCAAAGACTTTTCAGTAGCATGAGTGCAGCTAGAATGTGGTTTAATGTGTGTGTGTGTGTGTGTGTTTGTGTGTGTGTGTGGTTTAGTGTGTGTGTGTGCGTGTGCGTGTGTGTGTGTGTGCGTGTGTGTGTGGCTGGCCATGGGCTTAAACAAGTGAATGCTTCTGATAATGATGAAGCACACCTACCGCACCTACACTCCATATAACTCCACTCAGTACTGGGTCACTATCAATAAACAGCAGAAGACAAGCTGAGCACCACACAACAGTTTCAAGGACCGCTACGGTGACTGGACATCTGCCGTAGCAGACTGGTGACCGGAAAAAGTAGTTCTGAGCTAACAATGCCAACTACTGCCATTTGGCTGATAACTAATTCTGGTACCGGTGGTGTGCGTGTGTGTGTTTGTGTGTGTGTGTGTTTTGTTCCACTTTCACTTTCCTTTTTGTGTCAGGGAAAAGAAAAATAGTCTCTCAGCCTTTTGTCGTACCGTAATGGTGACAAATTCAATCCTAAAAATATATATGACGTAACCTTTAAATATAACAGATACATACGTATTAGCCACTGTTGTCTGTGGATGTAATATTAGCCTATTAACCCTGTTGAACACAGCAGGGCTAATAGGCTAATATTGACCCATACTTAGAATTCATGTGATATCCTTAGTTTATAGGTATAGTGTTGTTATTATTCCAAACACTCAGAACCAGGGGGTGCTTTGTATCTGAAAAGACTTAGGACTAACAAAACCATCAATGAATCAACATTTAATATCCACAGATTGTATTAAGTAAAACGTTCATTTGAATAAAAAAAAAGTCCCAGCTGTTTATTTTGATAGGTGATCAAAATATCATGAATACGAACCGCACAGTGGCAATTCTGGGAGTAATACCTGATGGTCTGGATAGGAGGGCAGATAAATATCTCTTGAACATATTACTCACAGCTGCATTAAAATCAATAACTATTAGATGGATGAAACAAGAACCACCCACATATAGTATATGGAATAAAAAGTCCGGGATATTTATCAGATGGAGCAGATCACTTTCTCATTAAGACTTCAGAAAGACATCTTTACCAAAAGATGGGAACCTGTGGCACATCTATTGTGGCAGTAATATCAGGCCAAGTTAAACTTCATGTGTGCATCTTCCTGTTACTAAGTGGGAATTGTACCAATGTCCGTATATTCCAATATACTGAGGTATTTATTTACTTTATATTTTCCATTTCATACTTTATGTTTACCACTTTACATGTACAGCTCAGAAAACCGAAAAGAAAGCATGTTGAAATGTGTTCAGATGTGTGCATAGCATTGTACTGCTGACAATGAAAATGTAATAAAAATGAAGTTAAAAAAATATATATCATGATTACAATTTTCCTGTAGGCTCCGTTAGAAAACAGCCACACAGTAAAACCACTAACCAGCTCAGACTTATGTAAGGCTCATGTTATCAATAGGTAGTGATTTAGTTCCAAGAAATATAAATGAGAAAAATGTTACTATTAAAGATACATATGCTCTGTCTATTGTAAAACCATTCTTTTCATCCAAACACATTCTAAACATAAAATCCTCCCACCTTTACCCAGGCTCCTACAATAAAGCTGAACCTTTGCCGTGGGGGAGTCATCAATAATCAAAAAGCTAGAGATCTGTAGCCGTTCTGAAACCTGCCGCCGCTTGAACTCCAGCGACCCTGAGCGGTCCCGTTTGCGTGAATCGCACCTGAGGGCTGAGCAGGTTGCACATCTACGGAACATTTCCTCACGCCTCCTAATGCAGCGGGTGGATTGGTCGGCACTCTTGTGATCTGCCTTTGCACTCGCGCTAATGTGAGATCGCGACCTTTCTTTGCCCCTCCTCAGGTGGTCTTCTGGAAGATCTAGCATTAAAGACGAGCGCGAATCAATGGGGAGGATTAACTAACAAAGACATAAATAAACGACGGTTATGTGGCTATTCCGCGGCTCTCGGGCTCTCTACGTTAATCACTGCCCAAAGGCATTGATGAAAGAATATTCTAAAGTTATGAAGACGCAACGTTGTGTTCAGTTTAGCGTTTGATTATATACCCAATTATAGTGCAAGCAAGCAATTAGACGATGCCTGGATGTTGTGAGCTGATTTTGTCGGCTGCTGAACTGTGCTGCCGTTCTCCGAGCACCCCATAGCTTTAATTTTTTCTGTGAGTGTCTGAGAGAGAGAGAGAAACGTTTGATGAAAGAGGGGTGCTCCAGAACCTTTCTTGATTACAAGGGTCAATAGTGGCAGAATGACGACATCATCATCATCATCACCATGCATCGCTTTAATGAGCCTGTCTTGACGTGATTTTGGGCCTGCGCCTACATTTTGGGAACTGGTGGGGGGGTAAGAGGGAGCGTTCTCTCGTCGGAACAGTAGCCTTTTTTCACCATCGTGCCGTAACAGCATCCATAAAGTAAACACAAGTGGCAGTTCCGCCTCTAAGCATTTGGCTCACTCAATGAAAGCAATCTCTGCTAAATGGTAATGGGCCTGTGTAAAGTGGCATCATCAGTGTTCTTCATTTCAGATGAACTGCTACTGTGTCACGCCTTTAAATATACCCTATGCTTAAATATTAATAACAATCTGGCCATACAGGCAATGAGAGACCTAATTCACTTAAATCAATTTCACTTTGCAACCTCCTTGCACATAATTCAGTGCTTTAAAGCCTTGTTGTTTGCAGAGGATTATCTTGATTAAATGCTTTTAGTTCCTGAGTGAAATCCCCTGTTGAGGCTCCGTTAGGAAATGTTGGCATCCACAACACCCCGCTAGGTTTTCTATTAAGACGGGAAAACCGCTCCCCATGTACAAACTTCTGAGTGATCTGATATTTCCATTTCTTTTACTATTCACTCGCTACTTATTATTCCCTTTTTTCTGATCCCGTACTTTTGTCAGGAATGAGAAATGCTAATTAGGTTTAATGAAATTGATATCTATATCAATAGGTCAGAAAACACAAAAGGTGCATATCTGCCTCATTCATTCCCAGTCCCAGGTTGCCGCACACCTCAAAAGAAATTCATCACAGTGGCTCAAAAGCCTTTTGGAAAGACTCCTGCCCTCACCTCCCACCGCCTCCTCCCTGCATTGGTTGTTACTGTACGTGATAGAAATTGAGACATCTATTAAGCTCAGCCTATTGCTTGGCACAAAAGAGTCTGACATTCCTGAAAGAAGAAGCCTCTTGTGGTTCAACCCTTTGGATCTCATTACACCCATACTTCATTTGTACTAAAGAAATTCTATCAATGTGAGCAATTATGTTCAGGTTGGTTTCTGCACAATTTTCTAACTCATACTGTGCCCACTCGTCTTCCTCGCGCCCTCGCACTCAGCAGTGTTTACTTAACCCAGCTAGTGTTTGTCTTGGGCTCTTCCATCTTGTTGCGTCGTCAGCTGCGTGTACCCGGTGTGTTTCTTTCTTAAACTGTGGTGTCTGTGGCTATATCCGTCCCCTCGTTTGATCACTGTCTTTTTGTTTTTTAATATTTAATGATTGGTGTTGTTGATTCCATTACAAGAAGGGACATTAGTTTTGTCCCCGCAGAAAGAAGCCATTTAATAAATTAGGTTAAAATAGTGTAACCTTAATCGGGTTAAGTTTGCATTAAATTTCAGAGGTGCTCCCTTGAATAGTTAAAGTTATAATGAGAAATGAATGTTTCTAACTTTGTTAAACAAACAACCCTTTGTGTATAGCGAGAGTTGAAAAGAGCTGTTTCGCCTTTGGATCAGAATTAGTACAAGTACTAGAATTACCAAAATACTGGATCACCCTGTGAAAATAGTCTGTTCCGCCTTATCTCAAGGTACTTATTAGGAGGAAAATGTACTCAAAGAATAAAATATAAAAGCTGTTTGGCAGAAAAACCCCAGAAAAATAGTACTTTACTTTGAATTAATGCTATTGCTGCATTGAAGTGTAGTTGGTATTTTACTGCTGCAGCTATTTAACCCCGATATTCCATCAGGAGCATCTTCACTGTGTTACGTCTCCAATGTGCTTTAGTTTCATCCTCTGCAACATTTCAATCCACACTGTTTTTTGGTGTTGTTTTTTTCCTTCTGGAAGTGCCAGGTTGCGTCTTCACTTGTACCGCAGATAAAATAAGCCACATCTTTAAGTAGCTTCTTTTGGACTAACGAATGGCTTTGATTGTTCTGCTATAGTTTCCAGACAAAGTCAAAAGACCTAAGTGGAGTTATGAATGTCAAGCATCCACAATTATTTTTGTTTTGTTTATTTTATGCATTCGTGGTACCATTGGGAGTGTGCTCAGGGTGCTTTAGTTTGAACATTTACCAGATACTTTGTCTTCTAAGCCTGTCATGCGTCTTGACTTCTTGTGCGCCTCTTCTCTTTGTGCTGCTTGATGCTTTGATTTTGTGACATCCGGTTTTGGGACGTTTCTAATATGCACCATAGTGTTTGCAGTGAAAACACAGGCATCATGTATATTGTGAAGCCACAACTGTGCCGTAAAGCGACGCAGCTGGGCCTGGAGAAAATAAGCAGTTCTGTTTGAGTCCTTTCAATGACTGTTTATTTTTTTGTTGGGTACTTTAATCTACAGTAATGCTTTGTATTCTCTAATGTCTCCATATGTTTGTAGCATCAGCGCCTTGTCAGAGCTGTGTGACTCCGAAGAGTCAACTTTCCTCCTGCTTTTATTTGTTAGATTTCTCAACCCATAAAGCAACGAACCATTCGGTTTGCCACAAAACAATGACTGTATTCTGAAGAGCAGCTAGTAACTAACGTTGTCAGACAAACGTAGTGGAATACCTCCTAGATTCAGTGGAATAAAAGTATAATGGACATCCTGCTCTGGTAAAATGTTGGTGGGAAGCCCAGCATGGCTCACATATGTTTCTACAGCTGTCAGAATGTGAACCTGAGGGACCTACATGGAGTACATGCCCATGTTTCGGAGGTGTAAAAAGGGGCTCTATTTATACGACACAGTCATCGGCGTAACGTGGCAGGTCATGTGTGCAAGGACAATGAGGGCGCAATCAAACGTGTCGTGTTCATAAAGGTGCCGTGTGATATGAGTAGAAGAGCTGGGTGAAGCTGAATGTGAATCGGAGTGTCTTGTGATTAATCATTATCCTCTGTGCCAGTAATGTTACTCGTCTCATAAATTTTAAGCAACTGTGCCAATCGCGGTCCACGGTCCATGAAAATGGCTTACCAAATGGAGACGAGCCTCTAAACTGGCTTCTCCAGGCAGGAAAATAAAATTGCTCCACGAAAATCCATTTAGGTGACTACAGATAGATCTTAACATCTTAAGGAAGGAGCATTTCTGTGCCTTCCACCGCATATAGATTGTCTGTAGTGATTGGCCGTCTAACCTGTTTGCTCTGAATGCTGTTTATAGAAGGACAGAAGGTTTTTGTTACGTTTGACCTCTCGTCTGATACTAATTCCATCCCATCAAAGGTAACATTTAAATGCACAGGTATTTCAGTCACCTGTCAATGTTTTGGCCTCTCCAGCACCTGACTTTTGTTAGAAATGACACAGTAAAAGGACGATTACATTAGTCGGACTCAGTTACTTCATTTTAGAAACATATTTACTGTGTTGAGATTGTTCCTTTTGTCAAATCTTCTATACTTACGCTTACTGTATACACTGAATTCACATTCAGAGAGATGGAGATTGGTGTTATTTACAGTTAGTCATTTATTTGTCTGGTTTCTTTAGTCTTTACTACAGGCTGCAGGAACCACTGAAACGAAATGCACTCTGTCCAGTCTGGGCTTTTTGGATGTAAGGAAATAGTAACACTGATCTAGATTCCAACATAGTAGGTGACAAAACTGTAGCTAACACTGTATGCCATCCATCATCCAAAAAAAGGAAAAAGAAATTAGAGCAAGTCCATTCTGAGCTGAAACTTGCTCATTCCAACATAAGAAAAACACTATTCTGTTATCCTTGTGATTTAAACAAATAAATGATGAATGCTACATTCCATACAACATATACTATACTATATAAGAGCAGTTAGAGCCCCATTAATTCTGCCTGTGGGAACCTTTTCCACATTTCTTTGTCTTCACCATCAAATGCTCTTTCAGGTCCTTTTATTGTACAGCTACTATATATTATAGCTATAGGTAGCCTGCTGTCTGGGTGCCAGTGTGCAAAGGGCTGGTTAGTCAACTCCTCCATGGATAATTGCTTCCATTCAGTCGTTGATCTTAAGATGGAAAGATATTCACATGTATAGGAGTTTAGTTTGGCACTAATGAGAGTCCTTCTTGAAGTGCAAAATGTTTGAAGGCATATTGCAGAGGTGGAGAGAGCTGCATTTATTTCTCCCAAGTCCAAGTCTAGTAATTGAGATGCACATTACTACTGACCACACCGCTACCAGACCTGGTGACAAAGCCAGAGCGCTGTGGGGATTTGTGCTGTATTGTAGCATCACAGCCATGGTAACATGAGACATATGTGGTGAAGTGTTGAAACAAATGTCTGTGATTAGGGCATAAATAAAATCAGTGACATTGTACAAGTCAGGGTTGCAGTGCTTATATGTAAAACAAATGCTACCAAGGTGTTTGTGTGTGTCCAAATATGGACGGCTGTCGCTTTAAGTAGGACAGTAGAAATTGATGGCCAGTACTGAAAGCTGACCTACATAGAGGCACAAACAAACTAGTTCCCTCAGCATGCATATTCAGCCCAGTTGCTCTGCAGAAAATGCAGAACAAGCAGATATATTGTATGTTACTGTAAAGATTAAAGCAGAAATCCATTTGTCTTTGAAAGTGTCTTATCCTGGTGGTGAATAGATAAACTGAAGTGTCACCTCCACACAGATCATTCCATATAGATATATACACACACCTTATTCTGGTCTCAACCAAAAAGGGTTTGCGCTGTTGCTGTATTCTTATTGCTCACCTTCAGTTTGCATAAATTAAGATAAATCAAGAATTGTAATTGTTGATCAGAAAGCCAGAGAAAATGTCTAAACTGGGTGTGATGTGACGAGTGTGAGCAGAAAGCCCCCCGCCCCCCGTACAAAGGCCAAGCATGAAGAAAATAACAATCACATTGAAATCTAATTACATCAATTTCCAATCACACAGTTTCTGTCTGATTGTTCTCTGCGCTCATGCTTTATTTCATACTGTTATTAAAATCCACTGTGTGACATTTCTCACTAATCAATTGTGAGATGTCCTTTAAAATGTTGTCTCAACTAATAAATACTAGCATTTAAAAGCCTTCTGGCTCCCGCCAAACAAACCAAAACCTCATGTGTGCTAATCGGCCAATCTTTAGCCAATTTTTCAACCAGCAGACACTCGCTCTTGCAGCCACCTACATATGATCATTGTCTCATGTTTCCATCAAACTCAGGGTTGACGTTGTACACACTGTGCAGACTGAATCCAGAAAGAGCCTTGTGCCCAGGGGGGTCATTGCATTTGCACACCTACACAAAGTAATCCATTATACTTGATATATTTGGTTTTTTTTTAAGTTTTATTCTTTTCTCACTACCAGCTATGTGTAGATGTCAAAAACAAAGTGTATTCCTGGTAATGTTATATATAGTAGTATATAAGTTTATTAAGGAAAACGCAGTGTGACATCAGTCCAGTGCTGCGGCTGCGGTGCTACTCACCATGGCCAATGGCTGATATGATTGAGGCTAACAGAGGTTGCCGTGGTAGTTTTATTCGGCATGATTTATTTATATACAGCATATGATTTATTTGTATTATTATTCAATATTTATTATCTGTTTGTTATTCAGTACAGCCTTAACCAGTGCTTCCCATTTCTGCTGGTAAAATGTGGAATAAAATGGAGAATGATTGGCAGCGGTTGTGGGAGAAAAAGTGTTGGTGTCATTTGCGGTAGCTGTCATTCATCAGCTCAACTTCATCCACTCATATTAATACGTCCAGCGGTAATCTGCCACATTATAGCTATGACCATCTCAAATGCATGCAGTTCTAAGTGTATTGAAGGATAAATATAGCATGGATGCATTCATGACGCATCCGTATGAGAGGGTATGGCCATGGGTCTGTCGCCATGGTATCATTGGTGGTGTAACTCCGGAAAGGTTTGACATGATGGTACAAAATTTGACACAAGTGTTCAATTGGACGCAAAAATAAATACAACAAATGTATCTAGGTCTCTGTGCTAAGGTCTCTGTGACCTTGGTTGATGATCTCTTGAGCTCTCCTCAGCTCGGGGCTGCTATGACCCCACACAACACAATTTTGACCATAACTTCCAGCAAATGGGAGAATTGCATAAAATGCTGTGATTCGAGGCCAGCGGATGCATGTGATTGAACTTCTGGAGTTGTATATCTAACCCTCCCAGTCTCACCGAAGAAATATCTCAGGAATTTCCTCAGATTTGACACAAACATCAATTTAGACTCAAGGAGAAAGTGGTCAGATGTCAAAAACAAAACCTTTATATATATATTTATATCTGTAGTTCTGAAATGCTCATGGAAACGACAAATGGGACAAAATTGTGACTTATTAATGTTTGATATCTACAAAGGGCATCTTCAGTCTTGCATTGTAATATGTTGTATAAACACCACACTTGTAACATACTGTCTCTAAGGCAATCCTGGAACTTGTGAACTGAAATAATGTCAATATGATGAAGCGCCTCTCTGTTGATACTGTGAAACATCCTCGACACCTGTGGTTTCACTCCTTGGTTACATACATTGCACAAGTCTGGACAGACACAGAAATAAACCGCAATAAACAACTTGTCTGGTTGGCAGGAGCATACAAGCATGTAGCAGTAATTCATGCTATAAATTTGTAACCAGTTCCAGATCACAATTGATTCTCCGTACAAAACCGTGTTCCTTGGTACACAACACTACAGGGAAGAGAAAACAATGCATCAAAAAATAGTCCAATTGTTTTTATGCTGTTGTCTTAAAACTAAGCCAACATCTCCAGTCTCACCCTCTCAATGCTGTCTTCGTAGGAGACGCACTACAGTACACTTCAGGGATCCATTTTCCTTCGTCGACGGTTACTTTCCCCATAGACTCACACACATCATGGCAGTCACATTTATTTTTTTAACAGGATTTTCATCAGCTTGCGTCTCAACTAGTGATTAGGGAATCAGGGCATCCCTGTGGGACCCAGTGTGTTTGTCTCTTCAAATTAACCAATAATAAACCAGCATTCGTGGTGTATTGCTGGAGTGGTTTTAGTGTTTTTCCTCAATTTTATTCTTCCCTACTTGTCTGTCTTTTTTTTTTTTTCTGTATGCGGTATATGCCCTGCGCTGTTAGAGAGTTCAGGGTGTTAACTGTATTAAACAGGGGATTAACGCCTGAGGCTCTGGATCTCTAGTAATAGCAGACGGAAATACTGATCAAAGGCCTCTAACTGTGCCGTGGGTGTTCGAGCGGCCTCTGTCTGCTTCTCTGCATTAGAAGACTGGGCCTGGAGACTGGGGCGCCCAGACACTGAGCTGCAGAACATGTCCGTAGTCTTACCCCTGGTTGGACAGGTGGATGTTTGATCATGCCTAATCAGGGCACGTTAAGCAATTCAGTGGCGGAAATGTAGAAAGGAGTTTGGCTGCACCGTCTAGGGCGTAGGGATGGTCTGTGTTTGTCTGTGTATGCACGTTGGGAAAGGCTTGTTCTTGATCTGTGCCTGCAGTCACAACTGTTCAGTCAGTTTTAATGAGAGGCACTAAAAAACCTCTGTCATTATAACATCAGACAAGTCCATTTGAATGGGTCCAGAACGTCTGAAGCATCCATTTGGAGTTGAGATTGCAGGAGAAATTATTTGAGGTAATTTGGAACACTTTAAAATGTTATTACAGTTGAGAAAGTTCGACTTTTAAGACCGAATCACGCATCCATTCTGTTTTTGTGAACAAAGGAGAAGGAATGAGTTACCTTTCTTAATGTTTAAAACCTTTATAAAGACTTTAAAATAGAAGAAATGGAAAATCATGTGACAAATGCATAAAATAAATAAGGATTTACCAAATGTATGATATTTGTTCAAATAAAAATTAGGAGTGAGTTGCAAAGTGGGATGAAGATGACATGGACCAATGAAAGCCGTTGTCATACA
The DNA here is from genome assembly GCA_029814585.1 of Gymnapogon annona. NCBI lineage: Eukaryota > Metazoa > Chordata > Actinopteri > Kurtiformes > Apogonidae > Gymnapogon > Gymnapogon annona. The sequence goes on from JAPTHA010000007.1 coordinate 11,802,582, forward strand.
CATGAAATACAAGCTGGGTGAAAAATAACAGAAAAGTTCTGCTCATGGCATGCAATTTTCGACTTTGTAAGTTTAATTTACTACATTCAACAACATAATTTCTCTGTTTTCAACACCTTTTTGTCCCAGTTCAGGCATATGAAGTATTATTGCCTGATTTCAGTCACTGCAGGTGTGTGCAGGTGTGCCTTTTCAGCGCACTTTGTAGAAACTTAAAAGCACAACAGGAAAACAATTTTTACCTAAAAAAGGCTGTTAAGTAATGAATGAATTCTAATCACTGAAAGGATAGAGGGAATTTATTTATGTGTTTCTACAAGCGAAGGGGTTTGAAGAAAAACATAAGACCTTAAAAATTGTCCATGGTTAAAATGTGTTTTGTTCTATGTACTCCTCATCTAAACAGGTAGTTAGAAGTAAATGTATGCTTCTAATACAACCCTCCTGAAAAAATACAGACTGAGTGCCATCTAAATGAGATGGGTAACATATTTCAGCAAATATTGTTCATAGCTAAGTTTTTCTTATAGTATTGTTAGATGATGCAACACGTGTGAAATGTTCATTTATGCACAGATGGCTGCTGTGATAGTAATGTTTTTTTTGTTTGTTTCTTATTAGATCTCTCATCTAAGACTGTCCAATAAATAATTGTCTACCATTTATCAGATATCTTGTTTTACTCTATACTTGTACTATTTATACCACATCACCAGGTTGTGTAGACCATCTACCTGTAACTGCATTACCGACAACAACACTAGATCTACAACCCCTTTCTTTCTCTTTTAGTTCCATTCGTCTTTGAACTATTACCCACAAAGGTGTAGATAATGAGCACCATGTGTCCCTTATATATTAGTGATGATACATATGTGCTGCACTTTGTATTACTTGCAATAGATCTCATTTCTGCCCTCAGGGAGTTTGGAATGCCTGCTAGTCTCACAGCACTCGTAAAGCTTTTTCACCTTATACAGTAAATACAGTGTTCATGCTCTAACAACTTTAATGCCTTTTTATAACCAAAGGAAGTTGTTCTGACAATAGCTTGACAGTTTAGATTCCTGTTTAAAATGAAAGACAATGTTTTCCGCTTCTGGCATAATCAGCCTTTTTTCCCAGATGGGGAAGGGGTTTGGTGGGTGGGTGAGCTGAAAAACATTTGGAGCAACAGAAGCAGAAAAACCTAGAATGACTGTGAAATAAAGACTGAAAATGATGAAGCTGGTAAAAGGCCGTGAAAGTAGGCTCCCTGCCAATTTAGTGGAACGATGAGATGAGGCCAAGCCCAGTTCTGGCTAATAAGTGTGAGCAAGTGTAGCCAAGAGGCCTCAGCCAGTGCCCACACAACACCTATTATCAGCCTTCCCATCAGACATCCATGTGTTTCCATTTACAGGGTATTGTTTAAGCTGTGGGGAGGTTCTTCAGTGTGAGGGTGTTGACACCTCTCTCCCCGTGTCTGTCTGTGCTGACAGTCTTTAATAGTCTCGTGGAGGTCAAACTCCTTCCTCGTGTGGAGAGTTGGTGGAAAAAGGGAAAGGGCCAGATATATGAAGACAAGACTGCTCTGCTGACACCCTGCAGACAGGAGAGGAATGCTTCTGTTGCTGCTGTTTTGTGGCCTGTAATTGTCTGCAAGTTTTTTTTTTTTCTTCTGCAAAATAGGATAGTAGAGCACAGAACTGCACTGCAACGGCGAGGCCAGAAGTTCAGTCAGTCCACAGGGGACTGACCAAGGAGGTGTGTGCTGAGCCAAGGAGGGAGAAAAATAGGGACGTTAGTGGTGTCATTTTTTTTTTGGTTTTGTTTTGTTTTGTTTTCTCTATATGACTATGGGAATCATTCCAGCACCACTTTACGCTACAGTGAAATTTCCTTTTGTCCAGTCATGTATGGTAAAGGCCTGCTGGTGGTGTCTGTGGTCCTGTGGTTTGGCCCTGACCCCACTGGATATAATGGTGCAGTGGAAAATGTCCTGTCAGTTGATGGAGGAGCTGCCTGTAGCAGCAGGAAGGAGTGTGGCGACAGGGGCCATGTGTGTTAACCTCTTTCCTTGTCACACCCTCCCCACCCCCCTCTCCACTTCCACCACCACCCCCACCGATCACCCCCCAGCACCCCCCCTCTCTTCGCCACCTTTTTTCTCTTTCCCTTTCTGCCCTCGTTCCCCGCAGACTTTACTCCCGCTACCCACACTCCTCTGTGACAAATTACTCCTGGCGGTTGATTTGTTGGTTGTCAAAAGTGCTCCTTACGCTGGCATGACGTTGGACGAGCTGGAAAAGAGGGTGCTTCTCCCTCCGTGTTCCTGCCTGTCGTCGCACGTGTGTGGCATTCCCACCACGGCTCGGCGTTGAGATGTTCTCAGTGGAAATAGATATTCTGCTTCACAAGATCTCATTAGATTAGGTGTTGTCCACGTTTAATCATCTGACACGTTAGGCTCCCAAACCCTTCTTTTGACGAGGCTGTTTTTGATACGTTCTAGCTTGTACCCATAGCAGTGGGGATTTTGTTATTTATGGAGGAGGAGCTGGAGGAGGAGCAGGAAAGAAAAACACCAGCCAAAGATAAAGACTTTATGACAGAACTATAAATGTCAGTGTTTGCGATAGACCGGCTAGTAAACGGCATAAAATCTGTCTCCAACATAGAAATCTCTACCTTTCAGCCTCCGTTAATATGCGCACTACACTTTCCCATTATTGCCTCGGACATGAAGATGAATACACGTGTGCCGCTGCTAAATAATTACCAATCAACCTGCATGAATAAAATATACGGCGAACTATTTGTTATTTTATATTGTGATAAATATATTATAGGTATAATTGGTTTTGTAACATCTCTGAAGGTTGACAGGCCTGTGTCCAGAAAGCCCTTCCCTCAGATCTTTGACCTTGATGTTCGTCTTCTAAAGTGGAAGATGACTGTGAGCCTGTAGCTGCAAATATTATGTTGTTTTGTCTTAAACCCATAGGGGAAGCAATCGCCGTCACTGCAAGAAACATCCCAGGCTGGGGTCTGTTGGTTTTCCTAAAGTGTTTCCCGTGCATTACATCTAATAGTCAACTGTTTTACTGTATCATTTGACGTTTCATAATAATGTACTGAGTATGCTGTCATTGCCGCGGAGTATGTGGAAGTCAGATGGCGTGTTGTTTGAAGTGACGGGTGTTTAAGCTCAATCCGATGTGATTTTATTGCATCGTCTGGTGTTTGCCATTTCTGTATTTTTTTTTTTAAGAAACTCATCTACTTTCAGTCCCACTTGCTGCTTTATTCACTAACTGTGTTCCTTTTGTGCAGTTTTTTTCCCTGTGCAAAAGTAATAGAATATCAGTTTTCCTTTCAACTCCAGTCATACAGAAGCTAGATTGCTTTGTGCATCCCCATCAAAACACAGAGGAAAGCACTGCAATCCACTTGTGTTCAAAAGTCTGAAACCATCTTGTCTCTGTCTTTGTGTTAAAAGAGGGGTTAAGCTTTTATTCTATAAATATGGCATGAAAATCCCACAGTCAATGACACATTCATTCTAAGGCCTGCATTAACATAAAAACGAGGGCTTGTTATACAGTGAGATTTCAATAAAAAGAACACAAAATGCATTTAATGAAATTCAGATGCTGGGCCCTAGCTCCCTGGATCTCATTAAATGAGCTTTGTGCTGTTTTTCCATCTTCTCTTTGTAGAAGAGGTCTTGGAGTGCCCTTAATAATGTGGCAGATTTCATCATATTCCTGATTTAAAGAGGACAATGTCTCTCTTGTTCACTTGTTCTTTTTCGATGCCCAAGCCAATCTCTAAAGATGTACACGCATAGTTTCTGGCTCTGGCTCCTAATAATAATTCATCTTAGAATGTGTTTTCTTTTAGTTGCTTAAGTTTTGTTAAGGCTTACCACTAACTCCTTCTCTTTTTCT
>JAPTHA010000007.1:11806519-11832682 GCA_029814585.1 Gymnapogon annona
CCCTTCTCTCTTCTCTCTCTGCATAGGATTTGGTTTCATAACTTTTGAGAGTGAAGACATCGTAGAGAAAGTCTGTGAAATTCATTTTCATGAAATCAATAACAAAATGGTAAGTCCACTCATTTTTTTTTTTCAATTCCAGGTGGGTGTTGAAGGATTAATATTTGATTTTCCCTTTTCCCCAGTCTTAATAGCAGGGGGTGTGTGTGTTCATGTTCATATGCACAGGCTAGCACACACACATGCACACACTCCGTGGGTCTCTGGGTCTTGGGGATGGGAAAGCAGTGGTGTGTACTGCCCACAAACCGTGAAATTGTGTGGCTGAGTTCTGCCTGTCAGGCTGAGGAACGGGAGAGTGGAGCCTGTCCCTCTCTTTCTGAATCCCCAACCACACACACACACACGCACACACACAGGTGGAGCTGTCCAGGAGATGCAACAGGGAAGCGACTGGCAGAGCTAGAGTTCATTAGTCAGGGATTAACACCTTCCGCAGAGTCCCAGTGATGCTTGTTTTATACACACCAGTTATTACTGGCCATCTCTGTGCACGCTACGGACTTTAGCTACAGTTTTAAAGTCATCATTTCACCTCTGATAATTGACAGGAACTGACCGCGGTGTACTGACTGTGACATTAGGTCCTCCTTCACCCATTTCATCCCTCCAGGCCCCTTGAGAGATCCTGCATCATTTGAGCAGTTCTGTGAATTGTGATTGACTAGAGGGAATACTTGTCTCGCTGCCGTTCAGCAGGACTCCCTCTCTCAGTGTGTGTCTTCACTCTCCGCCAGCCTTTTGCTAAAACTGCCTGAGTGACTGGCTGTCTGACTGACAGGACCAGTGTAGTAGAACCATACCCACCAGGGACCACCGCAGGTCACATATGACCCCCTATACGTCCCTGTGTGTCTTTTGCACTGCAGTACAGTCAATGCTCAGGACTCCATCCCACAACCGCAATGTGACAGAAATAACTGTATGCATGTAGAACGTACTCTGTCACAATCAAATGTCTCAGAATTTTTGACACGCAGGCAAAGCAGAATGTGGAAAACAAATATCACACATCAAAACACAAGCTACCCATGTACACAGAAGAGTGTCTATTTACGCACACAGAACAATTGCTGTCAGCGGCATCGATTCTTGATTGCAGAAACTACTTGTAGCCTATTACTGCACAATTAGTTAACAGAAATAATAAATTAAGAGGTGCTTGTTTAACTGCTAGCTGGGTATAGAAAAATAGATTTAGTCCAACCCTAGACGTGGACTAGAAAACAGTTGTATTATAACTATTAGCACCAGTTAGAGTGTAACCATCACTCTTACTTTCTCATTTCTGTTTGTATAATCTATTTTAAAAGTTGCTGTAAAGTTTCAAACTCAAGGTTCACAAAGGCAAGTAAAAATTCTGTCTGACATGAAAACCACAAAGAAAGGGGTTTTCGTTCACAACCAAAAAAAACCAAAACAAAAACATGTTACAGTCGGGCAGTGAACAAAGGGAAGGTGAGTGAGATGTACAGTGGGGTAATTACAGAAGAGAAAACAACTGAGGATGGGTGGAGATGGGAACAATGCAAGGAAACTACAGTTGAGTGAAGGAGTGGCTGAGAACATGGAGACGACAGAGGGAGGGAGAAGCGGAGGAGACAATAGCAGAGGAGTGGAGAACAGGGGAGCTGGAGAATAAGAGCAGGTTGACATTACCTCGCTACATCTGGTAAAAGGAGGAAAGGTCAGGTTCAGATTCAAGTCTTATTTTTTTTTATTTTTTTTTTTTGACCACAGAACTATTGTGATGTTTTGATGCACCGTTTGCGCACTTACAACTGTTGACAAGATTTGGTCAGAAAATACAACAATGGCTTGGTAACGGCCGGTAACCCTCGAAGGTCTGCGGTCATTCTCAAAAGAAAATGACACACACAATCCATGTGACCCATCGATCGGACGTGAAGGATGAGTAAGGCAAGACTGTAAAAATTCCATCACAACATTATTTCCCTTCATTTCAAATCACATTTTTTAATGATAATGAGAAGTATTCAGTAGTACTTATTGTTTAGAAACATCTCAATAGTCGTAGCTGCCGGCTGATAAATGTTATCAGTGTTACTTCCTTTTCCTTCATCCTCCGCTGCATTAGTCCCTCGTTTTTCACGGCGTTTATCAATGCCATCGCATTCTCTGAGCTTTTTTAAATGACTAAGGAGGCTCGCAAAGTAGCATATAAATTTGGTTAAAGTCAGCTAAACAACGAGACAAGAATGAACAATCATTTATATGAACACTCGCCACCAACTGGACAAAGGGTCTACTACAGGGGAATTGTCAGTTGTTTGAAACAGGGCTATTGTATTCAGTGTAGGTGTGAGCAGTGGAGCTGTAGGGTTATGTACAGATAGGATGCTCTTATGTTTGATGCCTTGCATTAAGAGAGAGACAGACCAGCGATCCTGTGAGCAGGTTCACTCCAGTGTTGGTAGATGATCAGTATTTAAATCTGTGAAAATGAGAGACAGTTTTCAGAAGTTTCTGTCATCTTTCAAAAAAAAAAAATGTCACTGACAGAATATTTCCAGTTAACTCGGCCTCTGAGTGGGGGTGCCGTGTGAAAGGATAGACCCAGGGCCAGTTTTCTCTTAAGCTTTTGTCACCTTCGCAAGGGCCCCTTTTGACAACACCTACATTAGATTTCTTGCAGGAAATACAGTAAATGTGTCCCTCAGATCTACCACGAAGTGCTGACATCTGGGAATGTCGACAAAGAGAAAAGAATGTGGAGTGTGTTAAGAGCATTTTTCAAAGGTACTCTGGGTTTTTACCTGCGCTGCACAGAGTACCAGCAGAGTACTGGTTATCCAGTGTCTGAAGCACGAGCACACCAAATAAAAAATGCCTCCTGTCTACTTCCTTATGAAGTACTATACAGAAATAGACCTCATCCATCCTCCCTGCGAGTGTTATCTAAGGTGGTTCCTGAATAATTGATGCAGACAGAAATTCCATCCCCACTTGGGAGGTTTGTGGATGTACAGGGCACCCCACCCTCTCCTTGCCTGTCCTCTCAAGGGCTCTGGCAAGTGTAGTGGGTCAGTGCCCACTCAGATGTGAGTGACTGGACCTTTTGAGTGACTTGGTCAGTCACCCTGTGTTCATGTGTCATCGAGGCCTCGCTCTCGGGAGCACTTCCTCTCTGTCACTGCGAGCTCTGCCTCATATATAATTAAATGTAAGGTGCTGCTTAGCGTGGAGCCCTGAACCCACTCCACCAACAACAATGACTTCTCTGCAGCCGTCACCTCTGTAGACCGTCGTGCATTAGTGAAAGCAAGGAGAAGAAACACTTGTACGGCACAGTGGAGCTCTGCGTTGTATTAAAACCATAAAGAAAATCCACCACCTGCACATACAATATATGAACAGTTATTTTAGATTCTAGCAGGGCACACTAATACTGCTCCTTTCATCACTCCCCACTCTGCTATTATGCATGCGTAGCTAATTCATAATAATACCTATCAAGTATTGGCTCTGATGAGCGAGCAGTGTGCCATTAAAATGGACTCACATTGGTTTTACTGAACTGCTTCAAGGTAATGTTCTTTAATGTGTCATTTTTAATATTCAACAGTAGAGAATGATCACAACAGGATGGAGAAATTTTCTGGTAGTCGTCAGATTCTCACAGTCTTCCTTACATCGCCAACCAATTACTGTGCTGAGGAGAATGAGCTCTGTCTTTTTAATTCAGGGAGGCTTTTATAACCCAGCCTTTATTATATAGATAATGTTTACAGTGTGACACCAGCTGTTGCTGTATTAGGAGGTATACCACTGGCAGAAAAGAAGCTGTAATATCATATATTAGTAGAGCTATTGTATTGTTCCCATCATTGTGTTGGGAACAATACCATTTATTTGTGTATTTACAGACGAGCTAGAAAACTGCAATGTATGACTTGGAATGTATAATTTTTATCAAACCATAAAACTGGAACCCAGTTAAAGAAATGAGACAAAAACGTTACACTTGTTCGTGCGGTTATAGTTAAAAATATGCCTTTTTGTGTAGGAAAAGGATATGAATCTCAGTCGATTTAAAGTGGGCAACAGTTGGCAGGTTTTTCATCCAAGCACATCCCTAGAATAAGAATATCATAACATTTGAATCAGTAGGATGACAGTAAGGTGTGTGGGGGAGGCCTTACCTTATTTATAGAAGACAAATCTGGGTCACTATCAAAGTCTGATCATCGGCAGTGCTGGTGACACACTAGACACTTCCACAACACAGGTTTGTGGAAATGTGTCACGGCTCAAACAAATGTCATGTTGGAAGACCTTAGATGAGACGTGTTCATGCTCTCCAGGGGACCATTCTTAGAGAGTCTGAACTCAATCACTCAACTCCATCTACGGCACACAGACTTCACGCCAGGTGGATTTAGCAGAAGGCTGTTGGAGGGATGTCATGTGGACCAAAGTACAGCTTTTGCACTTCACAAGAACCTTATTCTCTCTGTGAAACATTACAGTAGAAACATGAATGTGGGCTCACTGGGGTGACTCAGGACCAGCACAACTTGACCCATGAAGATCCAAACATCCACCAGCAGCCAAAGCCATGCACTTATATAAAAAGTACTTGTTCATTCAGAAATACTATCAATGCATGTAAATAATAGGTGCAAACACAGTCTGTCATCTTTTCATGGTCTTCAGATATGACCCATTTGGATATTCAGAGGTTCCATAGTTACCATGGAAACAGTCGTCTAATACATCGTTGATTGACCTGTGGAACCCATGGAGTTTGATAATTAACTATTGTTGGAGTCACTTACATTTAAGTTGCATTAATCATATATCGTGCACAATGATGTGTCTTTTGTCAGTTTTATCTGTTTTTGGATATAAAAACCTTAGCTTTAAACTGAGCTCTTATGAACATCTATGTAATTGGTTCATTTAATACAGGAAAATACCTGTTTTACATAGCATGTTTTGAGAGTAAGATATCACATAAGGAAGGTAAAAAATACAGAAAAAAACTGGGAACGGCCACAAAACCACACCGGGTCATTATAGGTCAATATCATGTATAAGACAATGAATTCAGAATATTATGAGAACGTTCTGCAGTACATTACCTAAAGCGCGTATGGAGTAAAATAACCCAAGTTATTCACCAAAAGAATGGTTATAGTAGAAGAAATGTTATATTTCAGATTGGCTTAGTCCAAGTCTTAGCTTTAATGTTATATGAATACCGTGATTGAACCTGAAGCAGTACATTTATATACAAGGCCAACCAGCGTCTTTGAGTCGAAACTCTGCTGTGAGAAGCCAACGGGCTGTTAAACCAGTGCTGAATAAGTCATCAGAAATATCAGGCTGAAGTTACTGCTGTAAAAGGGAATCAATACCACAAACAGTGCACACAAAGGCTTCAGATTGCATCATTTTCACCATGAATATTCTTTCATGAGTTTAATTTTGCAGTGTTGAGAATTTTTTATTCATGTATTTAAGCAAAAAAAAAGATCATACCATCAGTCAGGCAGCATGACTGTTTCCAGTGAGTTTCATCTTCTTTATATAAGTCACTAGAAGACTAATTACTATATTTTCTGCGCTATCATTATTATATTAATGTCTATAACTGAATGTAAACCTGTTATAGTAGAAACAGTGTACAGGCAAACCAGAAGATTACTTTTCATTAACAGAGAAGAAAAAAACTCATCAGTTAAAAATATCTTGTCATTATCACACTAAACAACTAAAAAGATAAATGAGAGAAATAATCATTTTGTGGGTGTATTACCCATGACTATTTGGCAAATTTAATATGAAATTGTGTTTTTAGTGACTGTTTTAGCAACTGCATTATAGAAACTAAATACCATGTACGAGTGAAAAAATTACCATTCAGTGGTAATGTGAGGAACAAGGCTTTACAAATCATTCCCACAGATTTTACAGGTTATTATCCTGGTATGTGTGAACACAGGAAAACGTCTGGGGTATTTTGAGTCGAAATGCCTCCAGTGGTTGTGCCTATAAAATTCAATCATAAAATGTTCATTTATATATTTTCAACATGCCACACCTCACAGAAAATCGTTTTTTTTGCAAACCACTGGCTGCTGCTTTGAAAGCACAGAATTTGGAGGAAAGTAAAAATGTATCCATAAATCTTTCATTACACACATTTGTTTTCGTTCTGTTGGTTAGTATACTTGTTCAGTGGGGATAAATAGTCACTATATATAAAAAAAAGAAATATACTACACTTCATCATATACAGTATAAATGGAGACCCCTGAGAGATCAGACGATCCACCGTAATTATTTATAATTAGTACGACCTCTGTACTGTATGGAATTTGGCATTGGATATTGGAGTTTAATACAATAACTAAAGGTAGTGGAGTATTTTTTTTTAAATCTGTGTTTCACATTTTAAATTAGAACGGTACAGAAACAATCTTCAATCCATGGGTTGTGTAACACGTACTGGAAAATACTTTTATTAGTGGAAGTGTTTGAATCCTAGATTCCTAATAAAGCACCAAGACCACCCCTCAGAGGAGCACCAGTCCCACATGGAGTGCTGCTTTACAAGTTCTGGACTGTAAATAATTGGATATTTACTCTTCATTGAAGAAGCAAAGCTTTGAGGGATGAAGGAAGCTGGAAATTACCTCACACTCTGCACCCTAGGACGTCCCATGAAAGCTCAATTACATTCAGATCCTATGATTGAAGAAGTGATAGAAGCCATTTGACTTCAACCTAATGATCATGGCATCAATTTTGAATATGTCTCTCAGTGTGTAAGGTTACATTGTCATTTTGGAATATAGAAGCATAACCGTGTTGGCACCGCAGGGTTCGTCTGGTACTTAAAATGACCTCACATTCTTTTTCACAACTGCTGGAGCTTTTATAACATCCAAGTACACTCACGTATGATGATTTCAGCGCCTATAAAACCGCTGACAGTTGAATGCTGCAGTTTGATTGACCAGACTGTAAACCATCCCAACGTTGGAGACACTTTAAGGATCATTTGTGCTCTACGTTAGATACGCATACGGATATGCACAGAACCACCCATGCTCTGTGTGCGTTTCATCTGTGCTTCTTTCCATTTGTTGCAGTACCATTAGAAACCATGGGGGGTGGGGGGAAGGGGGTGAGCAGGAACATTAAAATTTGAAGCAAATAGTTTCCAGAAGCGTAAGAAAGAGTGACCGTGTGAGTTGATGAGAGACTAGTGACTTACAGGGTGTCTATAAAGTCTATTTACAATTAAAACAATTTATTACAAAGGCAATTGTTGAAATATTTTCAACTAGATGTATTTAATTTTAATCAGTGTTTTTCTAAAGTTTTTTTTTTTTTTAACTCTATTTAATAGTCCTCTGTATGGCCATGTTCACTGTAGTATAGCCTCATCAATGGTGGCTGTAATGTATGTTCTCGGACAAACGACCCAGATACAGGTTGGTATATTTCAAAATAAAATATATTTATTTAAAGTTCTCTTGGAACTTACTGAATCCAAATAACTATATTGGAAGTAACAAAAGGCACCGTTTCAAAAAACACGGGAATATCTTTATACAATAAATCAAAATACCCACAACAGGAAAATAATAATCAAAAACTATAACACAAAATCACTCAACGAGGAAAAAGGCAAATTTGAAAACAAAACAAAAACTATCAAACTCAAATCGGGTCTAAAGCTATGAAATTTAGAAGAATTTATACAAGGAACAAGACTAGAAAATACAACTCACTATGCCAACCAATACTTACACACAAGAGAGGTTACAAGACGACGATGTGAACCAAGGCTGGACAAACAACAGTCTAACAAAGGACAAGGGGCGACGCTGGACTATAAATACACTAAACTAAACACAGGTGTGATGAGTTGGGTGATCATTACTAACACAAAACAGGTGAGTAGGGAATCTGGTGAGTGAAGCTAAGGACGCAAGATGGACAAACACAGACCATACAGGAACTTAACAAAATACGACCTGGAAATACTTGACAGGCCCGGAACATGATAGTGGCAATGGCATTACGAAGCCTTTGTTTCAAGTCAACAATGTTGTGTATCTTTGTTCAATACACAGTATCTTTTACATAACCTCATAAAAAGAAGTCCAAGGGAGTGATATCTGGCGAATGTAGTGGCCATGGAATACACATTGTGCCTTTTCTTGAGGAGCCATTTCCTAGAGGTTCAGTTTCCCTTCCATCAACCGAGTTTCTGAAAACACAAAATTTTAATGTGAATAAAATCTTCAATAAACAGTGAGTAAAATAAAACAAATCTGGTTAAGATATCTCATCAACTGCATTTGTAATATTTTTTACAAATTGTAAAGACTTTATGAACACCCTGTATTTACTATCAACTCACACTAACCCTTCTTAATATCAGTAATTCCTACCTTGTAATAATATCATAATAGCAATTCTTCTTGGCATTTGGTGAGTATATTTTAAAGTCACATCAGCACCCTTTGGTGTTATTCCAACACAATGGATGCATGGAATTATGTGATATTTACACCATTTCAAACACAGGCATCTCTTTTCATACGTACGTAGAACATATATGAGCCTTCAAAGGTAAACGGCATAGTATTGATTGCTTGTGTTAAGAAGAAACCAGTCAGCCCACAAGGAACAGAGAGCTGTGGCTGAATGAGCTGTAGATTGAATAAGGGAATGAGCAGCAATTTTTTTTTTCAGAAAAGCGGTGAGAAAGTAGAATACGACAGTTTCTGTTGGGTTTTCTGCACAGTGGGTATGCTTTCAAACACACATGCACACAGCACAGCACTGCATAACTATTGTCATGGTGTTCAACAAGCACAAAGCACCTAGGTCTGACTCCTTTGGGTGTTGGTGTTTTTGTTTTGTCCGGAGTTTTATTTCTGAGACAGAACTGCACAACATTATGAGTAGTGCAGAAAGAGATAACAGCAAAAGAACTGGAGCTACTTTGTTTGGGTTTTTTTGTATTTTTTGTTAGAGTTTCACTAACGGAACCTGCAGGATGTTACTAATTAGCTCACTGCCCAAAGGTTCATGCCTGAAAATGTGTCTAAATCAAGAGGAAAACAGAAAGAAACAGGCAGAGGACAGTGTCTCCAGATCTAGATGAATACACCACCACACACGGAGCCTGATTTACTAAGATCGCAAATAACATGCGTGACATGAGTGATCAACTTAAGACTGCCTGTACAAATGACAACAGCTGCAAAGTCTCGGAGCCCGCCCTATTTAAATGAGGATTTTACATGTGCTACTTGTAGTCATCATGGAGACACTACGATGGGAAAAACTGCTCTGGGATACGCTAGCACTAATGGCAACAGTGCACTGAATTGATTCAGGCACAAGGAAATGTAACGTGGTGAGGGGTTTAGTCATAGAAGGTGTTGCATGACTCTACTTAGTGACTGGCCCCAAATCAGCCCATAGTTCATCTGGAAGTTCTAAAACGGCATTACTGCGTAGGCGATACGTCTCAATTATTTTTTTTTCTTCCGTCATTCCCAAAATGTTGACGCTAGCAGAACAGATCAGTTCTCTGCATTGCCTTTGGTTGCGCCTATGCCGCCTCCTCGCCACAACAACTGCAGCCAGTTTTGCACGAAGCTGTTCCAGTTAAAACCTGCCTTTCAGACATATTAAATATAGACGCAAATTCAGCCAATCGGTTTCAGGTTTTGGTAAATCACATTACACGGACTAAATAAATATTTGCATGTACTCCACCCAATAATTTGGCAGATACGCCCATATCCCATATTCATCAAGGCAAACAGGCTAAATGGGTTGCATGAGCTATTTTGCCCATTTTGAGAAACACCACCACTGTGAATAGATACACTTTAATGTGTTTTTATGTGCACTGTCACATTTTTACACAGACAAGCCTTTAATAAATCAGGCTCATAGAGGTTAAGAGTGATTTAGAATGATTAGTCCTAAAATGGAACAAAGAGTACTTTGCCTTTGCATGTACCAAATTGATAAATGGTTCATATTCTGCCTGAACTATTGAACTTACAAACACTTTTTAGTTTATGAGCTCATAGCCCCCTGGCAATATTACATCAAAATCTTGTATTTACAGTCTCATCATGTGTGTTCCTCTGGTACCGTTCCCACCAATTAATAGTCCTTTGTGAACAGTAGCAATGCTTCTTCCATCACCATAGTGACCAATTACCTGTCACTCCATTTCTGTCAATGTAAAGCCCCAAACACACACACAGTGGTCTGGCACACCATTGAGGCGTTCCATTGTTTCACAGACAATTTTTCAGCCTCCTCAGTATTAACCGTCATCGTATTATGTTTACTTCCACCAAGGTAATTCCTCACTATAGTATAATTTCACCAACCACAGACACAAAGTGAACTAAAAATAGCTTACATTTAACAGAAACATTTGTGCATCTCTTAACATACAGCTTTCAGGCTACCGGTGTCTGTGAAGAGGGAAGTGAACCCGAGACAGTGACAGATGAAGGATGTGAGTGAAGTGGTTAGAGGTTACCTGTCAAAGTGTAACGCAGGTGTCCTAAGGTGAGCGCAGGGAGAACAGGCCTGTCTTCAGCAGCCAAACATTTAATGACACCAGAGTGCAAGCAGGGGTCAGTGGATCTTAACGAACTGATTGTTAATTGTCCTGGGCAGAGGCTTTTAGTCAGAGAGTGGAACGTCGCATGACAGTCGCATGTCTTATTTGCAACTGTATGAATTCAGAATCCTCAGAATATCTTCTCATAACTGTGTCACATCTGATTTAACAGGCAAAGTTATTAGTCAGGGGCAGCCTTACTGGCCTTTAACCAGAAACACAAAACAGAAGCGGAGGAAAAACATCCAGAGCTTTTGTCACTGTGTTCACTCACTTCACACTTTTCAGTGAATACAGCCCCTACGTCAAACTGCACAAAGGATTGTGTTATTAGTAGGAATGCACTAAATGGAAAATCCTTGGAAGATACTAATAGTTCCAATAGTCGATGCAATACTGATGTTACTTTCTGTTTACTTATTTATTTTTGTAATTAGCAACCACCCCTCTAAACAAAGAAATCTACATTACAAAATATCAATAAGTGCAGACAGATTCAAACATGATTTTATTTTTAAAAAAATTATATATATAAAATGTGACGCACAAACATCTGCCATCCATGTGTTGCTGTTCTCATAGTCTACTTGCACCAACAGAAGCTAATCCTGAATTTATCACGAACTCCACTCCACACTACATCTACGGCTCTACTGGGAGTGAAGGGGTGACGGTGGAAAAGGACTATTCATCTGATGATGGTTCACCAGCCCCACCTATGTAGAATATCTTATCATGCTGTGCCATCTTAAATGTAAGTGGACTAACCGATTGGATTTAGTGGTGACCAACTGGACATGTATCACGGATACTGTCATTATGGGGGTGTGGCCAGAGGTTCTAACTGTCAGCTGACTGATGATGCAGATGACCTGACATCAGATCTCCTGCAGTTACCATTTACTATCGATAGAAGCCGCCAAAGAGAACAAAAGTAAAATCTTAATGATTGTTTTGATAGACGAGAGATAGATCTATAGACAGACAAATATATGTATATCTAAAAATATAGAGTGAGTCAGTAATGAAGTGTCTTGTCTACTTTGATTCACTATGACCCCAGTTTATTACAATTGTGAGCTTTTCTCTGAAAATCTATGTGCTAGTCTTACTCTACACTGTTTTCACTTCATTTTCACTTCTTGATGGGTTAATGATATGTAAGCACCTGCTTCCATATTTTTCTCTGGTGTCTCATGATTTAACTTTTCACAGCAAATTGTATGTGTCAAAGTAGGAAAACAAAGCAGTGATTAGCCATCAAACACATTTGGGAAATATACTTATTCCCTTTGTTGTGGGTAATATTCGATACGACCGATTGCTATCTGAAAGTTAACTACACCTCTAAATTTGAGGAATGATTACAGCTGAACTAGTCATTTCATAACAGGCATTTCAGTTGTCAGATGTACAACAGTAGGGAACGATGACATTTTTCAATTGACTTTCCTCACATGGTTCTCTTTATTGGTTGACAAATAGTCCCTCTTAATTTTTTAGTAGTCAAAGATATTCACAAAATCTCAACATGAAGGAACTGATTTCTTTTGTTTTGTTGTTATTCCTGTGCAGCCCCGGCAAGAATGTGATACATTCATTTGTGTCAGTGGAAGCAACGAGATTTACTTTATCAGCTGTTCTGTTCTTTAAATAACCAACTTGTTAAATGGTTGTGAAAAGCCTTTTTCTTAAATGAATAACCCCACACCACCATGCCTGACATCGCACATTCAGAGCCTTGACATTTCCAAACTATTCAGTCTATGTGTTTTGACTGTTCAGCTGGGAGTGGGAGCCGGAGTAAATGAATCACACTGTTTCCTTTCTTCAGTCTGCCAGTCTGTTGATTGAATCCATTCACTAGTGAAGCTAATAGTAGCCCTACATCTCCTCCTCTGCACACACATACACACACACACACATACATACGCTACCCACAAGTCCCTGAAGGACAGTCATTGCCAGTCCATCCCGCCAACACCTTCCCGTTACACCTACAAGGTTAATATGTATGGGAGATGTATTGAAAAGGTCATAACCAGAGAACACTCCACTCTGTATCATATGGGCCGTGCCTGAAAACAAAGGCAGTTGTTTGTACGATGCTTCATCAGTAGGTTGTAGTACAGCGCTGATTATCATTTCAAGTACATGCCGACATCTGTGTGCATTTTGTGCTCCTCGTAATTCACCTGTTGGAGGTTAAAGGAAAATAACCAGAGTGAAGCAACCAAAAGGAAACAAATACTCTGCATTGACATTAAAATATTAGGTTTAATGATAAGGATGAAATAGAACAGACACATTTGTACTGTATTTATTTTACCCTGGATTTAAAACCCAATTTACCCAGACCTCAGTTTGTTGCACCCTCTTCCTCAATTAATAATGTCAAGTATTACTGGCTTTCTCAAACAAAAGTAAGTAAGTAGACTTTTAACATTCCAGTTTCAAGCCTTAAACATAGCACATGTAAGAACCATAAAAATAATTCAGTAAAAGGATGTAATTGAACTGCACATGCATTTGCCACCGTAGGTCCTTAAATCAAAACGGTGTCATGCTCCGTTATAGTTGATGGCATTTTGAATTGGAGTGAAATTATGGGTATTAGTGTTTTCAGCCCTATTGCTGCTGAAAATGTAACTGGCAGGCAGAGACTTCATAATGTATTACAGTTTACAGTAGTAAGTAGTTTTTAGTTTTACATTATATTGAATGATTAACAAATTGAATTTCTTCCCCATGAAAAAGCTGTGAAACCTCAACATTAGTAAATAAAAGTAATTTATTAATTGGTACTCAGATACACCCAGATGAATCAGCTCATTACTGTGATTAATATAAAAGATTTCTCTTCATTGTAACTATTAATATACTGCGTACGTCAGGGCGGCTGTGGCTCAGGTGGTAGAGACGAGTCGTCCAATAACAGAAGGGTTGGTGGTTTGAATGCCACTGTGTCCTAAGGTAAGATACTTCACCCACCCTCCCAATGCCATCGATTACCCCCCGCCTTCCCTCTTGAATATCAGGGGTAGTCTACAGTGCCCCCCCACACCCCATCCCCCACCCCCTGTGAGCCTGGGAAGGATACAGTGGGTTCAGAAAATGAATGATGAATATATAAGTCAAGAAAGTATACCACATAGGCTTTGTAATGTGCGAGTATCTGCTGGCGACCAAATGCCAACATCTGTTCTTCCTGCACACAGCGTTTTAGGGTCATTTTGTTGGGGATTGCTTTGGATTACTTTACACTCCTGGAAAACTGAACTGCAGGTTGTTTGGACAGGGTCCAAGGCTACCTTCTTAACGCAGCTGTATGTTGCTCACTGGAGTCTGGATGATTGCTCTTATTGCTCACACTAACCACACTAACAGAATGTGCTCAGTTGTTGCAATAAACCTCCTGCTCAGTGATAGCTTTAGCTTTCCAGTTCCCACCACATACAATATTGTAAATATATTATTAAAACAATCATTGAAAAAGTGCGTAGGCTCTCATTTAGCGTCATACTTCCCCCATCTCCAATTCTGTGATGGGAATCACTGGAGTGAAGCAAAATAAAGATAAATTATCCATTGCAGTGCATCTGTGCCACTGATGAGGAAACATGTTGATACCAAACATAGTCTAGACTCTGGTGGTCCAAACTGTCTTCCAGGCAGGCGTTGTTCGAGTCTGTCAGATCTCACGGGTGCCATTCATGCATAAACCTGTGTAACTTTCTTGGCAGAAAAGGCTGGGCAGGTTAATGGGGTGTCCCTTTTTCTCTGCAAGACACAATGGTGCTCAAACGCCTCCATTCACAATGTCTAAATAGTAGATCATGGTACTTTGCAAAGCACAGAACTGCGCGGCTTTCATAACATCCAGGACAAAACAGTTAAAATGCAAATGTGGTGTTTTCTCAGTGTTCTTGAGGGAAAGGTTTAGTCTACACAACCTTCCACTCGGCAAAATTTAAATCTCTTGCTTTCACAATTGCGCAACCTTTACGGTGTTTTATTGTCAGGCTCAGAATTGTCTTACCGTCCTTTCTGTTTATCTCTTTTTTTTTTTCTTTCTTATTTTTCTACTTCGCACACCGTTGAAAGCTACTGCCCCCCTCCCTCATACACTCCGTGTGTGTTTGAAGCAGGTGAACACCCACACACTCACACCACCACAGATCCTGGCTTCTGCCTGGTTCAAATCCATGACAAGGAGCCCTCTCTCTGAATATCAAAGAGATGCATCTGAGCGCATGTAGGCATGACTCACACTCAGGTTTGTCTTATTTCCAGCAGGTTACCTGAGTGTCCAACTTGATGGATGTGGCAGGTACTACAAGAGGACACTGATCAGACGCCGATCTGTCTATAGTGTGAGCAGTAGTTGGCTGTGTTGGTGGGTCGCTCAGTGGTGTGAACATGTGAAAGTCGTAGCAGTGTGCTGAGACTTCTAACAGAGCCATTTGTCCCGCCCAGTTCCTACTTCCATGCCGGCGGTCATTCCCTGATGATAAGAGCGCCTGTGCTCTCTTCAGCACAATGTCAAACCGTGCCAGCCGAGCAAGGAGGGCAGAGTAGCTGTGACAGCTACAAAGTGGCTGAGGGAACTGTGTACTTTAGTTGGTCTGCTTCAAATGAAAGGGCTGCTAACAGCAACAAATCACAGCTCTGCAACGCAGCAACTTTCCCTGTGTGATAGAAACCTTTTTCATTAGTGCTTCCTTTTACATTTCTAGCCGTCTGGTGGATATACAGAGCTGGTTATACTATTCATTTAGCACAGCAACTTCTCACAGATGCAAAGTTCTATTTCAACTTGCCAACTTGCAATAGCAGGTTGTGTCTGCCACTGTGCATGTGCGGAGATGTGTATGAAGTTTGTGTGTGAATAGTAATGTGCACCGCTGGCCTGTCAAAGTTGCGAGCCTATTTGTATGGATGCCGGGCTGTACCTTGGTTGAGGTGTACACAGCGCTGGCGCAGTAGCCTGTCTTGTGCAGCAGGCCAGGATGACATGTGAATCGCAGCAGCCGAGAAAGCCCCGCTTAAGTGGAGGCAGTAGGGAGAAGCAGGCAAGAGCCAGGAGGCAAACAGACAAACAGATGGACAGGCTGATGCCAAGCAGGCAGTGGAGCAAATAGATTGTGCAGCATGGTGAACAGACTCAGCCTACCAAAGAACAACCAACAGACACAAGACCATGCCACCCTTGTCAACCGCTCGTGCTCCTCTGTAATTCATAGAGATAGGATAGATACGTGGTAAATAGCACTCTCATCTTCCTCCTTCTCCTCATCTGCCCCTGTCACATCCCTCATTTGATATGTGTTATGTAGGAGGAGGATATGTCAGTCTTGCAAGATGGGAAATGAACAAACCGGTATGTGTGAGAAGTGAAGTGAGAGAAAGAAAGAAATGCAGGAGAGATATGAGTGCTGCAGGTGGAATTGGACTGTGAGGCACTGGGGACTTAAGCCCAGCAGACACACAAATACACAATCCACATACGAAATAGCACAGAAACATCCACATGGAGAGATTCAGCTTTAAAAGTAACTTTATATTTCAAACAATACCCTAGTTAAACGGGAGGGGGGGAAACAATCAAAAAGTACAGATACTGTTACAGGCAGAGATAATTACTTTTAGATTATTCTGTTTTTAGATTAAACAAACACTCTCTTGTACAAAGCCAGTGGACATACTGCCATGCAGTGGGACTCTGGTAACGACATTGAAGAACAAAGCTTCTCCCACATTGATGTCTCAGAAACTCCTGGAAAGTATTTAGCTTGTATTTCCCTGAGGCTTTGGGCACATGCTCAGTGGAGCAATAACCTTTGCTTTAATGCCGAAGGAGCATGATTGTAAGTTTTCCTTTGAGACTTTCCTCTAAAATGTGAGGTGTTCAGATTGACTCAGGCTTGTTTTCCTCTATGGAAAACATCTAGCCCTGTGCAAGTCAAACAGAAAACCACCTGAAAGAGCTGAGACAGCCCCGTCAGATCTGTCCGGTCGTGTTGTCTGCTGAGTCTAATGGTTTGTCTATGTGTGTGTGTTTGTGTTTGTGTACATGTGCATGTTTGTGTTTGTCTGTCAACATAGGTAGAATGTAAGAAGGCCCAGCCCAAGGAGGTGATGTTCCCACCAGGTACACGAGGGCGAGCTAGGGGTCTGCCCTACACCATGGATGCCTTCATGCTGGGGATGGGCATGCTGAGTGAGTAATACACACATCACACACAAATGCACATGTGTTGAGTGGCGGTGACAGCATGGTAAATCCTTTATTTTCTTCACCGGACATTTCCCACCACACTATCATTATTGAACATGTATCATTGTGAAAATAAATTATGTTGAGACATGGATATACATATACACATCTTAGTAATTTGTATACAGCCTCTGTCTTTACTGTGTACAGATTTACACGTATAATGCGGAAACATCAATGTCTGCCTTTTTTAAGACAGAAAGGTTGGAAACCACTGGCCTAATCCTAAACAATGTATTGAAGCTTTGGCGTAAATATAATGCGTATCATGAAGTATTGGAGCTTTAAATGGTTAGAATCAAATGGGGGAAAAAAGCTGCATTGCATTTAAGTTCAGTAGTGGAGTAAATCCACTCACTGCTCACTTCCCACAGCCGTCAAAAGGATCTGAATGTACAAAAAATTCGAAGTGTCACAGTGACATAGATTTTCAAACAGGTTGCAAAATGGAAATCTAAGTGTTGGACATTTCCTCTGCAGACGTTGTAGCGTACAGGGGAAGATCTGCGTGTCACGCAGTCATCAGTTTCTACCTGCTAAAAAAAATCAACTTATGCAAACTCTGATCTAGATAGCCCCATTAGGTGGGCGCTGCCCCTAATTAGGCTGCTTCAAGGTGTGCCACCAGTGGCCACTGTGGTCTATTTCTGGTGGAGTCTGGTACAGGCAGCCCCTGGGCATATAGGAGCAGACCAGCACATTAGCAGGCTAAATGAAGAGGAAAATTGGTGTAATGTCATATTAAGGATTCATCACTGTGCCCCCCTTAATGGGTAATGAAGGGGACACACATGTCAGGGAGAGATCTCATCTACAGGGACCTCAGCTGCTGGCCCACCCCTCTTCATTACCATCCAGCCCGTGCCCGTAGCCCTTTTTATTTAACACTATTGCACTTTCTCCCTCCGTTCATCCCCGCCGTCTGTCTTTCTGTCTGTGTCTGACTGTCACATTTCATTCATGTAATTTGTATGTACACCCCCCCAGCCTCCCACGCACACCTCCCGAATGAATTTGCCCTTGCTTTAGAAACGTATTGTTAGTTCAAAAGCAAAAGCAGCTGATCGTAAAAAGTCTTTTTTTCCGCGTGAATCAGCCCTCCCCCTCTTAGCAGGTGCAGCTGTGTCTATATCAGGTAGTGCAATGTTGCAAGTGCTTTGGAAATCAAGAGAGTACACGATTTATCTTTTGCATGTTTAGCATTTTCTCTCCATAACATGACAAAAAAACTGAGTTTTACAAGCTATTGGAAAATCAAAATTGAGTCAAATTCAAGAACCGCAGCCTGACACTGAAGTAATGAAAATATATTGATGCAGGTCTTTTATCAGTTTGTTGGATACTTGAGCGGTAAAGTGTATTTTTGTCTTTTCTGCCTGTTGTTATATATATGCATTTCTCTAACACTCCGCCACTATTAAATCAATCAATCTACATAAAGTCTCGTGTTAATAGTTTGGTTGACCTTTCACTGACGGTTGTTTGTGTTGCTCAGACCAGCCGAGTGTTTCTGTCAGCTCTATCCAAGTCATTCCTAGCTCTATCTCATCTGTTAGAAGTATTAAACAAGCACTGTGAACTTTTCAGAACTTATTACAGCCTAATGTATCTGCAAAGAGGAGAGCACTCTTCCCCTCCATTGGGAGAAGGCAGGCAGAAAGGCAGTGATGTGCTCATGTGAGAATATTAACAGCCAACTTGTTTGGAGACACTCTTATCTAAATGAAATTGGAACAAGGACAGCGAAACATTCCTTTATATAATTTGCATTTGGAAAAAGGGACCCTAGGCTCATTATTTAAGAAAGTGTAAGCTTCTTTTGTGCCAAATCTCATTAAAGCCATCCTTAGCTCCTTTGTTTACTGGCTCTAATCGAGGCATTTATCTTTATTGTGTTGTGCCCGATGTATGTTTGCTGAAATTAATACACATTTGAGCTTGGGCGAGGTATGGGTGTACCAGATGGATAATTGATTTTAAAGTGAATCAGAACTGTTGAGCCATAAAATAGGTACATTAGCATGCATATTAATAAGGCAAATAAGAGCACTAAGAGGCCGCCACCAGGCCGTACACAATGGCAAGCTTCATTTAGTTAGTGTCGGAAAGACATGGGGTTTACCGCTTTTTTTTTCCCTCTCTGTTTCTCTTTTTAATTTCTTCTGTCAATTCTCTTTCCTTTCACCGACTTTCATCCTTCTAAATATTTATTGCCATGAACGCACAAAGAATTTCTTCAGGTAGTGGAAGCTTAGTAAGTATTACTTTCTTAGCTTAGTGTGTCTCAATCTGCTCTCAACACTCTTCTATTCCTCTTTGTAGAGCTCCCCTCAGACACTCTGTACACATCTGGCTGCAAATTCTTCATTTATCATGTGAGATGCATTTTAATGCATTATATCAGACTGGGAAAATGGCTTTGCCATTTCAGAAAATGTTGGGAGGAAAAAAGGAGTATGAGGTGCTTCAGTATCTAAGCCAACAATTTCAGTTTGGCATTTATTGTGTTTGACAGTAAGACAGTATCAAACACATAATATCCAATATTTTGCGGTCCGTAATAGCTTTTCATCGTATCATATAACAGTTCTTTTCAGACCAAACAAACACTGAGGGCTTTTGTGAAAGCTATCCATCTGTGGCTTCCTGGTGATGACTTCTCATCAGCCGCTGATGAAGATTTGATTTTTTTCCAGTGTAGCCTCCATCCTAGTCCATCCACACCAGGTTACGGTTCCCCTCACCGCCTCTCAGAGTTGCATTTCTTTTTGTCTGTGCGAGAGGGGAGAGGGCCTGTGAGAGGCATTTTCCCATTGGGTCAGGAATAAATTGAACTTTTTCATGGACAGCAAACACTGATTAGATATTTATGACCAAGGTCAACCTTTCTGATTCCAGCTGGCACAGGCTCTGAGGCATACAGAGCAGAGCATGCACACACATGCCCGTTTACACACACACGCGCGCACGGAGCCTGCACGCACTCGGGCAAATAGTCGCATGCAAATATGCACGCACGCAAAACATTTTTAGAGCCCTTTGCTGATGTAGATAAATGGATACAGGTGTACGTGTGGTCCAACATAAATAAGTCCACCATAAATTTGTCTTAAGACAGTGTTTAATTCTGCACTCGAATTGAGTAACTAGATTCATTTAATTGCCATTAGCCGGCAGTCTGAATAGTGGATTTACAGCCTAAAAGTAACAGTCTGTACTACATATTTAACAAGAACTGAAGACGGACAAGACTAAAAGAGGTGTTCGAGGTCAGTTTCCAGGGTGTAGCTTACACACAATGAAAAGAGTTATCATGGTTGACTCCGGTGATTCATTCCTGGCCTAAAGGACTTCCTCTTATTAGGTAATTTAGCGCAGACTTATGGTTGAAGGTGATAATAGCTTGAGGAAGACAGATAAAGAATGAGACATATACCGTAATTAGGGGGTTAATTATGTTTTTGTTTTTTTTTTTCTTTGATGGTGCTCAAATTCTCTGTGATTCACATAGGGGCTCGGTTGTTCACCCACCCACCCACTCATCTCAAATTCTGTGTTTTGTCACAATCCTACTTCCTACCTGTCTGTTCCCTCACACCCTGTATCTCAATGTGTTGCCCACAGCTGCTTCTGTCTGAAAACTGTCCAGCTAATTAACTGCTGGGTCTGCGGTTGTAATAAGAACCATGACAGCAGATGAACAATGCATCTGCTACTCTTAAATTTTTGTAATGACACTGAATCCTCTTTAGGCCTTTGTGCAGCTTCTCGTCGCATCAGGGACTGTGTAACTTGTAAACAAGGCTGTTCTATTACAGACTTTGATTTACGGATATCACATTCATCACCATCAACAGTAGCAGCAGTGGTGGCAGCACAATACACCTATTTAACCACACTTTTTCTTATAACATTAACTAAGTAAGTAAGTAAGTCAGACTTCCGAGCACCGGTTCACTGCAGATGTACCTCATTTAAATTATGCATTACACACGGCGTCAATACTGAACTCTTGCTCGAATTTTTAATACACACTCTCACTCATACTATGCCACAGGTTAAATCTAGAAACACTAGCTGCTGTTTTTCAACTTTTCATTCATTCCAAATACTCATCTTCCTTCTCCTGTGAATGTGCTACAGGTGTTTGACAGGCATTTATCGCAATGAAAATGATTTAACTCAATTCAATTCACTTAGCAGAGTATAGCTTTCCTGAGTGTCTTTTTAAAAGGACAAAAATGGCAGCGCATAAGTGGATAAGTGGATAGTAATGAATACAGAAAAAAGGAGGATACTCAAAGCCTTGGTTGTGTGTTGCCTGAGCTCACACTCTGATCGTCACTAAACTGGACGCCATCATATGTTCCTTTTTTTCTTTTTGTGAAATGAGCCCCAGTAGTTTTTTATCTTCATGTGAAATTCAAAATATTCTTTTAATTCCAGCCTCTGTTTTGTGAATCTCCTCGCAGATGAACCATATGTGACATTACTATCAACTCCTGACATCTTTTAAATTAACTGCGTCCACACATGCATTCGTATGAGCCTACGTCTGTCAGGCTAAAGATACACAGAATATAAACAGACGTCACGGCGAGGCGCCTGCTATAAAGTCTTATTACACGGAGCTATAAAAATGTCTGAGAACTTATGGTTGAATGAATAAAAATGACTTACATGTAGACAGTCAAAGAAGCCGGAGCCTTATTATTTGGTCAGGATCTTATCACTGATTCCAAATCAGGCTCTTTAGGATCTTGCGATAAATTTGGCCCAGGTATTAAACCTTAATAAAAACCTAATCCAGGAAGTCTGGCTCCTGCACCTGTACTTAAGATGAGTTCATGAATAAGGATGCCATTTATTGTAAAGCAGGAAGTATTGTGTGTTTATATTGAGAATCATCAGCTATAGGCATTTGTGTATAACTAAACTTATGTGTATAACTATAATTAAACTATTAGCACTTTAATTTAAAAAAAATACAGAAATCGCTTAATGTTTTCCAGCTAATTGTCACAAATCAGACAGAAGGACCACCGGAACAAACAGGAGAGGACACAAATGCGTCACGTTGACACTGTTTACTTAGGGTTATGGGGAACGGGGAGTGACAGACTGGGTGTGTCAGCATGAGCCCGTGGCTAAACGGAGTCTCGGTTGGTCTTGACAGATCCGCAGATTACTGATGCGGACCTTTCGGGTGCAGGCTTGCGGGTGCAGACAGTCAGACGGAGCACTGAGGCAGCCCTTACCAGTCCGGGCAAACGGACGGATCCCTGATGCGGGCTTGCAGATTCAGACAGGCAGACGGATCCCTGATACAGGGTGCAGGTTCTGACGGGTGGACGGATCACTGGTGCGGGTTTCGTAGACAGGCAGGCGGACGACCAGGCAGACGGACCACTAGTGCGGACCCCGCAGGCAGGGTCCGCAGGCTCTCAGGCCCCCAGGACCACTGGAAGTGCAGCCCAGGGAGGTGCACAGACGATCTGACAGCGTGTGGTCTAAAGTCAGGACCTTTTATAGCACTCAATGTTGATGCCCTCGGCTGGGTGATCCAATTGTTGATGAAGCAGCTGTTGGGCTGTCAAAGGTAAACAGGTAGTTGCGGCAGTTATGCAGGTGGCTGGGTAAACAGGATGTGGGAGTAGGGACAGTTGAGGTTGTTAGGCAACCGGTCGGAATGTTGGCAAAGCGGCAGTTGTGGCAGCTAAGGCAGAGTTCGGAAACCCTAGTGCTGATTAACTGGCAAAGGCAGACAGCTCGTGACACTAATAGACACACATGCCATAGTATAGTGTTATACTGTGTTAAGTGTAATTATATTGCATTGGTTAGTTTTACTTAAATTGTTATATTTTCTTCCACAATGCTCCAGGGATGGTCTTTGCTTAATTTCTCTCAACATTGATTTTTCTTTTTTCATCATTGTGATTTTAAATGTTCTCCCTCTAAATGTAGAAAAAAATGACTCATGCTCTGACTGTAATACATAGTTTTCTAACCATCTAATTTTCTCAGATCTCACTTATGAAGAAAAATCTCCCATTAGACGTGAAGGAAATATAGACTTAGACTTCCTTTATTGCTAAAATATTGCTGTTTATTTCCAAAATCAGCCTGAACAGGACATCTTAGTCATGATGTGACCCAATATATTTTATCCATGTAGGTTGTAAACATCAATAGACCTCAATAGAGAAAAGAAACACCTGAACTCAACGCCTCTGAATACTTTTGTCCATATAGTGTAGGTATCTTAACTTAGCCTTTATTATCAACACTAATTTAATTCAGTTTAGGTTATAGTGAAGTTAAGTTTACTTGCACATTAAATATAAGAACATTACAATAATTAAAAACTAGCACCAGCCCCTAAATAAGGCTTGCGAAAATACCTTTACAAAATTATTACATGTTTAAATCATAGATACAAAACAGACAAAGTAATTCATGAAAGACAAGAAACCAAACAAACAATCCAATTGGCAAAGATTGGATCCTACACTTAAGCGTCGAGATATAACATATAGACTTGTGAAATAAGTACAACTCCAATATTAACATGATAATACCTGTTACACAATATACATTGTTACAAGTTAAGGTTTTACAATAGCATTGAAATGGGTCGTGTATCTCTACGCTCATGTTTGTTTGTATTATTCCAGCTCGTTCTGCTTGTCACCGTGTAACGTCTCTCCTCTTTGTTTAAGGTTATCCTAATATTGTGGCAACGTACGGCCGTGGATACACTGGATTCACACCCAGCTACAGCTACCAGTTTCCTGGTGAGTTTTCAGACTTCATATACAATATATCAGCAATTCAGGTGATTGATTCCTGTTACTCCCTCCCCAGCAGAGTCACATGCAGACAAAAAAAAAACAAAACACACACACATGTGCACGTACAAAAGATAAATGCTTATGAATATACACGCCAGCCACCAAATAATCTGCAGCGTTATAAGTCTGTTGCGTGTTCGGGTTTCTTAACCAGCCTCTCAGAGCTGATGTACAGCGTCGTAAATTGCTCACTTCTTTTCATCCCATACTTCAACATTACCATGACCAAACGCCTAAAATGGAGGAACTCCTTCGTCTTCCATGCTTCAATGTATGCAAATTCATCTGTGAAGAAGCCGAAAAGTAAGCAGCACTTTGTGTAGGCAGATTTTAAAATGTATTTTTTTTCCCTTTTTTTTTTTTTTTTTTAGAATGGAAAATGAATGAAGTCATTTTCTGCATTAAAAGTGTTGATTCAGAGTGCAGGGCACTTTAATGGGAGTCCAAATGAGAGGCGTGCAGACTGAATGTGAGCAGCTGTACCTGTCTGCTGCCGGTGCCTCACTTAGACAGGCATGCCGTCAATTTCATGCTTTATTTAAGGACTTTACACATACTTTGTTTGCTGTGCCAGACATCATTCCTGCCACTGATAAGATGGAATGGGAAATATATGACAGCCACTCAGATCTCTGTAATATCTTTTTTGAAATAGATTCAGGAATGGTAACACAGGAGGTCCAGCTGTGACCACCTGCAGATCAGAAATATGATAAATTTATTCTTGACCACAGTGTTATTTGTCTGAAAGAAGCATCAGTACTTGTCCATGAGGGTGAAGATACAACGTTCAGAAAACTCTGAGTATTTTTTTCCACCCTCGTTTTACGTTATAATTTAGGAATATAAATGACCAGACCAAAGACGCGTCCAAACAGAGGCAGCAAATGTGCTTTTTCAGCCTGAAAAAATATATGTAATATTTATCCAGTCGTCTTACTCTGTGAAGAAGTCCCGAAAAGTTGTCTCACCTGAATCTAACGGAGCGAGGGATGAGGCTGAGAGGGGGGAAAGCAACGATCAGTATTTATTGTATAAAAATAAATTCTAGTTAAACATGGATTTTTTGAAATGTTTACTCTTTAGGACAGATTAAGGGATATCACCTTCCCCGAGGCTAAATGTATGATTCTGTCCATGCTAAACTCAATTTAAAGAGTTTTTGATAAAGCTGTATGATTAAAACAGCCTCCTCTGGGCTCGCTCAGCTCTTGACAGGGTAATTGGAATTTTTAATGTATGAATCAAACTCCTTGTCCAAATTAAATAACCTCAGGCCAAATATTGACTAGTGTCCTTCCTTACTAAGATGTGGAAAGCATCCCCAATTTAAGATCAAAAGCCTTTTTCTCACTGTACACAACACTGAGCAACATTCCTATAAATAAATGAAAGTGGGAACAAGCAGGCTGCATCGAAGAGGCATAAATTGTGGGCAGCATTTCAAGGCTTTTCTTTACACTCAGTAAACCTCAGGGGTTCAATGTTAGCGGAAAAAAAAAACGAGGTTAGGCTATTGTTCAATTGTCAAGATAAAACAGTGATAAAACATTGATCAGCGATGAAACACTGAATTAAAGTAAGAAAACTCAATAGGACACACAGAGGGAAAGAGAAACCAAAGCTGACAACCCCGCAGCCTAAAAAAAAAAGTCAGATTGAAGGAAACCCAACCTAAAACCGAAGTGAGATGTACAGCGACCGAGCCAAAAAGGATAAAACACAACAGTCCCAGTTCCAAAGCAGAGATCAACACACCAAGTGTTAAACACCAACTGACAAGTGGGCTCCATGGTCTGTGCAACACTTACATTGGCAAACAAGTGCATTTGATATCGACCACATTCTTTATGTTTCTCTGCCTCGGTTGGGATGGCATTAGTCGCTCGCACAATGAAAACCTCATTACTATATGACGCACTTCATTCACATGCTCAGCGTTCTGAGGATAGAAATCAGATCGTTCGCACTTCATCCAAATCTTTTCCATGCGAGACCGATATTTATTTCACAAAACAACAAAAACAAACCAGGGGCATTGAACTAACACACTGATTCTGTAAATAAATCGTTTGTTGTTGAGATGGTTAAAGGTATAAGATAAAATCTGTTGGATTTATAATATCTCAAGGGCTTTGTTATATATGTTCAGACAAATGCATCATTTTTATATAATGTCCCCTGTATAAAGTGTAAACGTGTATATTGTGAATTTCCCTACATGTTAACCTTTTAATCTCAATGTTTTCATTTGATTTGGCATCTTTTTTTTTATTACCAACATTACATCCCTGTAGGCTTTTATGCCACCAATGCTACCAATAATACAC
>JAPTHA010000007.1:11836391-11857321 GCA_029814585.1 Gymnapogon annona
AATTTTACCCACACATAATTGCCATCAGTGGCAGCAAATATAAAAGAGCAAAGAGGTTTGGGAATAGTGGTGCCGTCTGTATTGTGCACATGATGTATGCATGAATAAGAAGCTTGTCTGTGTGAGAAAAATGTAATTAAAAAAAAGAAAAATCTAGTATGGTTATGTGCACACTTTTTGTGACTCAATAGCAGGGGGACACCACTCCACTACATTCATTTTGTACTTCCTATTGTTAACCGCTCTTGTATTAGTTCCTTTCATTACACACACATGATCGCGCAGTTGAACGCACACAAACCGAACGCACCAAATTGGCATATTCATAGAAAGACTGAGATTCAGGAGCTATGTATGGAGGGGAAGGGTGGAGATGGAGGGAGCAGAGGCTCGTTTCCGCTCTCCCATTTTTCCTGTGCGACTCGCTGCCTCCACAGCCGTGCCCTCCGAGCCTCCCCTGGCATAAATGACCATTATGGCTCCATTAGGGCTGCTGCTAGGAGGTCATTATGCTACACTGAAAAACCAGGGATGAAGATGTTAGTGGGGTCCCATCAGGGGAGAGGCACAGACTGAGTGAGAGAAAGACATAACACTCAGTCATCCAACTACTCCAGATGTCATGACAGACAAACAGCAATTCAGGTCCAGTGAGTCAGCCTCTTAAGTAGTAAAAGAATCGAGGGGAAGGATGATTAAGGAGAATAGAGAGCAGTGGTAAGAGTAACTGGGATGCAAGGAGGATCGACGAAAGGGGCAGGGGACTTTTAATGGAGGAGTCGACTGCCTTCATACTAAAGGAATATTGTATTTGTGTGTGTTTTTTTTTTAATCTTATTTACCTCCTGCAGTCAGAAAGCTAAAAGGAAGGACAAAATATTAACATGGGAATATAGTGAATCACACAACATGTTTACTGTACATTGGACCAGTGGCAGAATGAATGCTTATTACTTCTTGGAATAATGGCTCGTGTGGGCAGTTGTGTTGAACTGAAGCATCAGTTAGACCTGGGTTCCAGGTTAGAAATGTAAACACTGCAGTTTTTATCCAATAGAACACTCTTAATTATTTGTGTTGTTAAATCCAGGTGGGGAGTTTTTATTAGTAGTAGTCTTATTACAAAGGTTTTAAAACCAGAGCTGATATTCTGCTGCAAATCAGTAGATGAAACTGTATGAACAAGTGTAGAGTCTTAGCTTAATGTGTCTTTAAAAAAAACATCATTTTTTTAAAGAGAGCATGAAGATCAGACTGTGTTTCAATGGAATAAGGTAACGTGGTTTGATGAGTTCACAATGACCCTGTTCCAGATGGAGGAGGACAATCAGTGTGATCGGAAAGGTGGATGGTGTGATTACCCATCACGCTTAGTGCCTACAGTACAAGCCAGTGTTATGAGTTGATCTAGATCCACTAACATGTCAGAAAATTACAATAAATAAATATAGTGATGTGACTTAAGTGTATTGAAACAATGCCACAGTACATGTATGTGCAATAATGGATTTTTTTTTTTGGTCAAGTCATATGTATCAGTCAAATACAACCCCTTCATTAGTGAGATTCAGTCTCATTCAGGACAAAACCAACACAGACATCAGGATGTATCATGTGTAATTGTCCTGAATTTGCTGTATCACTGGTGCAATAGGCAGCATATGGTGACAGCGTCACACAGAGTTATTCTGGTTCTCACTGTTACAGCAAACAGCTTTTTTTTTGTTTCTTTCTCATAACACATTATAATAACCAGTGTGTGTGCGTTAGGCCCAGGGTGGAATTGTTGCAGTCGTTGGATTGGTTTTTCCATCTGTTTTTCCCATGTTGCTGCCACATCCTTCACTTTTCACACACTTCAACTGTGTCAGATCTCTTTCCCAGCAGATATGATGTGTGGGATAGCGCCATGGTAGTCTCCGTCCCTGTGTATCTCCAGCTCCAGCAGCCATCTCTGTGACAGAACGCCACACTCTATCAGACCTAAGCAACGGAGAATGACATTTCAAAAGCCTTAAATCAGCGTGGAGTATATTTCTCTTTCGATATGAAGGTAAACAAGACGCGGCTCAGCAGGTGGTTGTGGATTCCACTGCTTCTCCTACTATTGAATTTGAAAACCAGCAGGGTGGCATGTTTGGCTTTTAGACCGTCCCATGTGCAGGAGATGACTGGGTTGGGTGCCGAAAACTGCCCACATCTGTTCACGTTACCGTGCCCTCCAGACGTGACGCTCATCCGACGCATTGATATGCAAGCAACAAGTCAGGGTTTCATTAGTTCTTTGGGGGAAAAAAAAACACACAGAAAACTCATAAAACAGCCTCTACGATGTTGCGCTCGAGACGAAACTACAGGTGGGAATCACAGAATAACTCGTCGTACGATGCTGTCACAACACATTGCCCGTGATTACAAATGATACCGTATTGGAGCGACTCTGTAATACTTGAGACATTACAAAAGAATCATCTAAGATATCAAAATATCTGTGAAAAGGAGGAAAAAAAACAGCCACCAAAAAGCAAAAAATAAATAAAAATGTTTTATTCACTGGGTTGAGGTGTCGCTTTCACAGAATTTGACAACTCAGATGAAAAAGCGGGTAGAGACTTAACTGAGCGCGTCCTTTAATACACAATAAAGAAGTGGAGATTACTCTGTGAAATAACATTGTCAGGGGAATCTGTTTAGAGCGCCTGCATGTTTTAATAAAAATATCAATATTTGGGCACCAGCGTATCAATAGCACAAGAGGAAATAAAGTCTATCCTCATATCAATATTTTGTTCCACTTTAAGATGAAACCGAGGGAAATGGGGAAGTCGTGCAGAAAATATAGGTAATGTTTTTGGATACAAATATAGCGGCCAGTGTCAGAGCGGAGGCTGCTTGAACACGGGTCCAGTGGAGGTGCATCTCGCCTTATGCATGTTTGAATGAGGTCGAAAAGAAGGCTGCTGACTTTCTGACCCTTCTTTTCCTGTGGGAGAGGAATACAAAGGTACAAGGTGCAGCTGTCCTCTCAGCGTGGGGGGGCGTAGGGAAAGAGAGCTGCTGACCTGTGCACTGGGTATGATAGTGACTGCTCCTGAGGGCTGAACGCCTCCGTGAAATGGGGCAAAACCAGCCGAGCATATGCAACAGAGGTCACATCAGTGCACTGGCCCGAAACACCAGTTAGCCTCCCATGGTTTAGCACCAGTCTGATGCTGGCAGATAAGACTGTGCCAGGCCTGACCGCCGAGAGTCCTGAACTCCAAAGTGAAGCTTTTGAAAATGCGGGCAGGACAAAGAGGAGAGTGTAGTGTTGGTATATGTCTGTCGGCTTTGGTGTTGCCGGGGAAGATTTTATTTGAGCTTTTCTGAAGAGACCAAACGCACAGAAGATGGATTTGCCCTTCTGTTAACATTGTGTCTGCGATCGACTGCTTGAGTCCTGTACACACACGCGTGCATCAGTGTCGTCTTCACAGAGTCGGTTACAATATTGGAATCAGCATTAAACCAAAAAAAAAAAATTGATATACATCTAGCTAGAACTGCTGTGACGTGAGCACAGCTGGCTGCAGGCATCGAGTCTACCACGGCGGCATTATGTGCATGCATACAACCCACCATGCTAGTAGCACAACTCTACAGAAGACGGGAGAGCGTATTATCTTGCTAATTGAAAGTATGAAAGCGCCTTTTCAACCTGTCGAGTGAAACTCTTCTCTTCTTGGCTTCATTAACTCTTGTGTGCACAGTGATGTAATTTGCGAGAAGTGCAGTCAACAATGGCAGGTCCAGAGCCCTTAAATGTTCAGACTTACATTTCCCTTTTGCAGTTAAATAACTTCTTGGCACCGGTACTTCAGCAGGTGGAAAGAACCACTGGCCTGAGGCTGATGAGCGCCGTACCTGTGTCACGGGTGCACGCAACATTGTGTTCTCAAAGACACATCCCTCTGTTAGTGTTTTTACTGCGCTCACGACGCCACTACACGCAGTCGTGCAATCAGCAGAACAGGTTTCCACTCCACTACAGCCTCGCGTCAGATCATTCTTTAGATCCTGTGACCGTCCCTACAAGCTGGGTGAGCTGTGGCCCCGGCAAGTGTTCCCACAGGCCGGACCGAGCGCTACAGGGCTGGAAGCAGATGGCTCTCCTGATGCCACACTGACTCACAGATCGGCTTTAATTGCCAAGGCTGATCATTAGCCCAGTGGGTCTGTGGAGGCCGGGGCTCTCCGTGAGTCACGGGGGGCCTTAAAGTAGGGGCCCGATGAGGGGTGTCGCCACTGCGTACGCCCACGCGTCCGCGCACGACGCATCACGCTCGTCACATACTCGAGCGATCATTCTCACACGGGCATAAACTGGCACAGTCGGTGAGTTTTCAAGGCTGAGCATAAGGGCGAAGCCAGTGGAGGGGCTTCACTAAGAGCTTCACTCTGTGTGTGTTTCTCTGACTCACTGTCTCCACAGCGACGTCCTCACACAGACACTCGCAGACATATCATCATCATCATCCTCATCATCGTCACACATACAGACTCTGTGAGCTCCTGGGGCCATGACCCCCCTCCCATGACAGCATTGAGTTTTTTTGCTCTGACGTCAGTGGACAGCTCTGCATGTCATGCCCTGTCTACTTCTTTGTATGCAGTCATAGACTGTTCCCAGATCAGCTCTGCTCTCCATGAATTGTTTTCCCATCTATCATTTAATTGTGCATCGCGTGCAACATTTGGAGGTTGTGGCTATGACTGCTGCGTTTTGCTACAGACACTATAGAGGAGTGAAAAGAGATTAATTAGGTACATGCCGCTGTACTTTTTATTATTGTATTTTTTTACATTATGTGCTGTATATCCGTGTGCTCACAGAGTACAGCTCAGAAGTTTACATACAACTTGGCCAAATGTAAACAAAAAAAATCTGCTTTTTTCCCACCTCATTTATATTGTGTTCTTCGACTTCAGATTTCAGAGATTTTGTTTTTCGTGGTATTGAGTTTATCACATTCTCAGTGGGTTAGAAGTGCTCCGCTAACAGGACACCACACTGAGCCCAGTTTGTTTTGAACTACACAGTGAAGAGAGGTGATGTGTTGAGCTGCAAAACGCAACAGGACCTAGAACAAGTACACTGAGTTTTTCATTAACAAAATATTGAACACAACTGCGCAAACCCACTGTGATACTACCGTCAGTCCTCTCACACTGATTTTACACTTTGTCTTTCTGAGATCATCGTCTGGTATGTGTGTTGATACTGCAGTGAGGGTTTTGGGAGATGATGGTGAACTCCTTCTCAGATGTCATGACTTGAGAGCAGTTGTCAAACACAATACATATGTACCTGCACGTGAACATTGTTTCAGTGAACAGACATTTAGAAACTCACTAGCTTAATCACACTAACTACAAAACCCAAAATGCACTTCTTTCAGTTAAATACTTAAGTGGTTGCACATTTTTCTGTAAGATTTTTGTGAGAGAATGAAAGCAGCAAATTTATCCCAAGATTTTTGAAAAGTATCTTAGCTTTGTTTTAGTGCAAAAAAGAAAAAAACATTATTGTACTTCAAATTTCTTCAGGAAAATCAGTGCAATTTTAACATTGTCTGAAATTGTCATGTGTACAGGTGTGTTCGAGATAGCAGGGGATCTCAGAGGCAACAAGCATTTCATAACAGGCAGTACACTGTTAGGATTTTAGAGTTGGAAATTTGTAGTTTCCTTTATTTATGGTCTATTACGCTATTATGTTAGTGGTCAAATCTAATTGTGCCGTGTGTGACCCCTGACTAAAAATGACCCTCGGATGTTAATATGTTCCCTGTCAGATTGGACAAGTTTTTGCCCACGGGCTGTATGTTTAACACCCTTGCTTTAATCACATACCATGTAGAGCAACCTACAACAGAGCAGGCTCACATCAAAATCTAGAATTCACCACATTATATTAAAGTTTGAGACATGTGGAAATGATGTCTAAATTAAATGTCTATATTTCATTTTATGAAAAAGTAATTTTAATTGCATTTGTCTAAGGTGTGTCTAAACTGCAACCTCCACTACATGAGTCATGTTTCATACACACACACTTGTGTTTCCTTGTGCACGGGCGCCTCTCTCTACAAAACACTATCTCCTGCACCCTGACACCCACAGCACTGAAAGGCTGACTCTTCCCTGAATCTAAAAGAGAAGGCTCATCCTATTTGCCCAGGTCTTAACTCACCGTAGGACGGCAGACACATCCGCCCACACTAAAGCAAGACACAGTCTGGCATAGAGACCCACAGTCCAGGTTCCTGTGGGGAGTGAGATGAGCTGCTGTAAGAGGCAGAGTGGCAACACTAAAGCTCATTATGTTTTGACTGTTGAACTGCTGGTCTAGAAATGAAACTTGAGCTTCTCTGGCTGGTACATGGCAACCATAACTGGACACCGCTGAAAACCAGCGGGACAAAAGTGGAGGTGCGCAGACATGGAAACGGGCAGAACAGCACAATGTGTATGTGTGTGTGTGTGTATGTGTGAGACCGTGCTCTGTGTCTACTGCCTGTTGTTTTGATACCACCCACTGTTCGAGAGCTCCAAGTCCAGTCAGTTAGGTACGAGCTGAGTCTTTACCCAGATGCCCCCCTCCTTTCCCTCTATCCTCCAATCCCTGCCTCCCGCTGACTGTGCTAATAGCTCTCCAGTTGCTCTCATCCGCCCTTGCCCTAATGCGTGGACACACACATGCATACATACACAACCATATATGTGAAAATATTACCCCCTCGTAGCGTGTGACCCGTGTACATAGCTCTGCTTTATGTGGGCACATTGTTTACAGTACCAATCACAGTGTGGAAGCCAATGTTGCAGTGCTATTTTTGGGTCATGCCACATTTTTACCCTACTTGCCCCTGCTATGTGGAGCAGGACTAGATTGTGTAACTGCAGAGAGCAGCGCTGGCTAAAATATAATGAAGTCTGGATGTGCCTGGGCTTGGCTATAAAACGGTGTTTGTGAAATAGCACAATGGAAACTGCTTCCTCTGATTATTACCAGCGTAATATGTTTCATCCTAATTGTCCCATCACCCCAAGATCAATCATTACCGCAGAAGCAAATACAAGTCGGGTGAGTCTTTGCCAGTTGCTCTGATCAGTGCAAATCCACAAATGGATATTTTTAACTTGAATGGTAAAAGGACACTTAATGCACTCACTTTCACATGGCACAAAAACCTGAAATTACCCCCCTTCATCGTTCATCCATCCCCTCCGCTACCACCCTCAGCACTGTGAGATGGGCATTAAAATGCATAAAAAATTAAGGCTGTTTACTTGGACACTAATGAGAGGAGGCTTAAGTAGTCTAGTTTAATTAGTGTGATTGGCTCCACGGGGACCACACAGGCAGGGCCATAACAACTGATTCACTGGGAGCTCACAGGACCTTTTCATACACTCAGAGTGTCAGAGCCGATGTTAGAGGAGATTGGACTGCAGAGACATGTTGCCTTTGCTGATCCCAGGTTGGAAAGGAGCACTGCAGTTAAATGCACTCAAGCAGACCATTACATAAGCACCACTGCAAGGTCAGACATCTGTGTCCTCCCTGTCTGTCTCTCTCTGTTTAAGTCATAAACCGCCGCAGTATTAGGGTTGAGAAGGCGCATATTGTCACATCCACCGAGTGGTTTCTGTGTTTTCATAAGCAAAAGGATTTAAACGTTGCACCTTCTTATCTGTTCTGCCAGATTTCTAATTAGTTCTTCCTTTTTATATTCCGGCTTTTTCCTTAATATTTTCCATTCCTGTTGCCCTTTTAATGACTATATACTGTGTAAGACATTCTTTTAAGTCTCCGTGGAAGCCAGATGAGTTTAGATCAGTTCTGCTGCTGACGAGTTGTTTCCTTCTTACTGAAGTGCATGGAAAGGAGTACAAAGAAGAGGTTGAAAGTGCGGCCACTCTTCAATAAAGAGCCTAGTTTGTCCTCTTTGATGCTATGCCGCCATGCACTTCAGCTACAAAAGAAACTGCACTCTTGTCACTGAGAACTACACTAAAAGACAGTGATTTTTTTTTCTTTTTTCCCAGCGTTCACTACCATACATCACAACACTTCCATCACTAGACACAGTACACAGCCTTGTGTTGTCTGCGGAGGGTTTGCACCTCATGGATTTCATTTTATTATACAAGTGCATCACTATTTTTACTTTTTATTAGAATAGTGTGACTGAAATCTGCAGATTGAATACCAATTCTAAAAATTCAAAAAATGTTGGTAAATGTAAATTTAAATTTTTTTTGATGATTTACAAACCTAGGTTTACTTGCAAACAAAGAAAATTTGTCTTTTTTTAAAAAAAAAAATCAGTAACCTTTAATGGCAACAGTATGTCTCTGGCAAATTGGAACAGACTAAAGAAATAAGTAGCACTTAATCCTTTTGTGCATAGTGGTCACTACACTGAACATTTATTAAAGTAGTTTTCTCTTATATGAATGAGTCTTAATGTCAGAGTTGAGGAAAAAAATTGGTTATTTCATGCATAAAAAGGGATAAAAAAAAAAGAGCCATTTCATGGCATCAGGTGAACATGTCATGTCATGCGATGTATAAATAACAGGCAGAGTCTCAGCAAAAAATTTAAATAAATAAAAACAGTCTTAAGCTGTGTTGTTGTTTATGATGTTTAATACAGTCCATTCTGTTTTTATTTACATTTACATGGCATCCCAACCTTTTTTGGACATGGGATTGTAACAAGGGACAAGCAAAAAAAAGGAAAAGAACACTTGTCTCAACAGATCACGAGACCAATTTTGGCGAGAAGAAGACAGATTATTAGAGAGTTCCAGCGAGGTTACTCTTCACCTCCACCTGGGATCGCATGTGGATTTTCAGGTGGAGGTGAGCAGCATCGCTCTGTGTGTGTTCCCAGATCTGTTTATCGTCCGCAATGTGGCGCCTTCAAGTAGACAAAGCTTTTCCAGGGCGTTATATCTTGCGAGGCCACAGAGCCGCCCCTGAGCCGACAAGATGTGCGTACGCGAGGGACAGGAACCCACGACACAATATTAAGTATTCGCTGTCTTTAAACTGGAGTAGATAATTACGCGTCGTCGTTCGTCCAGTTTTAATTCACGTTGGTCTCGGTAGAACGTGGCCTATTTTGTCCGCTCTGCTTCAAAAAGAGTTTTTCCCCCCTGTAGAAATATTTTTTATCAAATATATCTTCTTCCTGGCCCTTTTCATTTCATTCAAAGATATAAGATGCGTGTGCAATTACAGACATAAAGCCCGGCTTGGTGAAGGCTCTCAGCTCACTCCACTGCTGTAATTGACTTTTTCTTTCTCCAATCAGAAGTCTTATTGGTAAAGGATCAGTGCACCAAACGCTTTCATCACGTACAGAAACCTTCATAAAAAGAGCACGAGCTGCAGAGAAAAAAGGGACACGTACACACCGGCCACACAGCTGTACACACAGTATCGGCTCATACGCTTCTATAAACCAGCAATGGAATATCAACTGTTCCTTATTGCACATCTCCGATCTAATGGGGCTTAACGCAAACAGACTTTTCTTTTTTTAAGTGCGAGTCTGATTTCAACAACTTCAGCCAGACCACTGGAGAAAAAAAAAAAAACTCTTGCGATCAACTGCCGCTGAGAGGGAATAGATGACTCGCCGTTTACATCCACAGCTGTTAGCGCGCTATCATTGCGCTCCTCAGCAACAGTTACTTCACTTGCTTAGATTGTGGCTGTCTGTCATATTCGCTCATCCAAAAGAATAACTTCAATTCTACGCAGTAGCAGCGCTGTCAATCTGCAGGATGTGCACTCACATATGAAATTTAATACTTAAATAGTACTAGTCCTTGATTTACATGTCGATTACTTGAGCATTTCTTCCATTATCATGCATCCTGTACCGCAAAGTTACTTTCAGGTCTTTTAAACAAGATATGTAGGTGTCAAGATATAATCCAACAAATGATTACTGGAATTATTTTGTGTTTTTTTTATATATAATAGTGATATGAATACCATTAAAAATATATTAGAAAGCAGGTAAACATCCACATACAGGATTAAGACAGGGACAAAAGCAACTGATAATGAAAATGGATGACAAACCACAACAATAGTTCATGATGATCAAAGTATTAGCAGTTCTTTACATCAATTGACTACTACATTATTCACCATTATTCATAAGCGCAGTGAGTATACATACACACATACAAAAAAGAAAAACAGCGTTTGACAGTTTTATTGACTTGATCAGCTGAATGCGCTTCTATTAACACCCTATTCACTCTGCTCGCTGCTTTGCATCCTCTTCACCGTGTGACCTTTGTGGAGCGTGCACGGAATGAAAACACCAAAAGAAACCAGACATACACATGGCAACATTAATTTGAGTGATTGACAAGCAACTCAGCTCTGTTAATCAAGTTATGCTTACTCTGATTAGGAACTTAATGCGAGTAAGATAACCTGGTTAAGGTGTTTACACGAGAGTTGCAATAATCAGAGTATTGCATTAGTCTGGTTATAATTGAATTATCGGTGTGCATGTAAATGCTCTCGCTCTCACTTGGGCTCATTCCCACGCAGACACAGGCCCTTGTGTTTGATACGAGGGAAATCTGTGTGTACTATAGGTCTCCGCTGATCAGAGGAGAGGTGAGACATGAACATGTGTGCAGAGGTTCATATGAAAGCCACCTGGCTCTCTCCAGCGCCGTGATTTATGCCTTTGATAACAACAACCCAGAGATGCTTTCAACAACAACAAAGTACCGCAGAAGGATGATGACAATGGGACACTTGTCAGTCTGGAGATGAAAAGATGTCTTGCTAGGTGGCTGTTTCTTTTGTAACTTTGATATGTTTTTTTATTTGTTGTTTATTTGCCTCTGTATGTTTCTCTATAGCTTATCAAAGGTTATTGATGAAGCAAAATGTGAAGTGGAGTCACTTTCCCCACCTCTGACAGAATAGCTCCGTACTCCTGTGAGGAGACGGCGCCGTGCTTCACTGCCTCATAACATCTGCTGCAACTTATCAACTGACTTATTTCTGCTGTTCTTTGGGGGTTTTTTTACCTCACACTGTCATACACTGACAGGAAAAAAATATGCAACTCCTATATAATTGACTTTCTTTCCCCATTTAATAATAATTTTAATGGAATACCCAGATCCACTATTGGTAGCAGGGTTTCTGCTAGGATTTTTTTTTTTTTTTGTCCAGAAAGAATTTATTTGAGACGTCCAGACAATTTTAAAACTTCCCGGTTTGACATTAATGGTTGGACAAAATAAAC
This sequence comes from Gymnapogon annona, assembly GCA_029814585.1. Classification (NCBI taxonomy): domain Eukaryota; kingdom Metazoa; phylum Chordata; class Actinopteri; order Kurtiformes; family Apogonidae; genus Gymnapogon; species Gymnapogon annona. The sequence goes on from JAPTHA010000007.1 coordinate 11,847,731, forward strand.
ACTGCTGCCCCGGGAGAAGTTTTAATACTGGGTTTGGCAATATAAATATGGACTACACTTACTGAGGCAGTAAACCTTGTAGATGTAGAAGTAATTTTTATGTTTACACCTAAATTAAAACATGCATTATTGAGAAGAGCGAGTGCTGATGCAGTCAGCACTTCAGGGACGGTGGGCTTTTACAAGGCTTGCAAACTTTTATTTTTTTTTATTTTTTAATTTATCCCTTGTTTTATCCTGAATATTCAACCAGACTGAAACCACTAATTGCCTGTTAACTGAAGCTCTGATTCAAACTTCCTTGTATTTTTACTGCTGTAGATGCAATAACCAACAGTAACTAGTACAAACTATAGAAGAATATGGACAAAAATATTCAAAAACATCACACCTACAGCTTGCAAAACTTTGTTTGTTGTTTGGTATTTTTTTAGTGTAACATTAAGTAACTATTGAAAGCATTTTGTAAGTATACATGACATTGTAAACAAAATTAACCCCCACCACAAAATTAAAATAGTTATGGTACTGATATTATTGGCAATATAAAATTCTATGATGATAATTGTCATAACTAATTTATCTTCCTATCACCCTGAAATAAATGTTTTTAACCATTAAGTGAGGATTCACAGATTCAATTAACTTCTGTTAACATCAATTTTAGTTATAGCTAATTAAAGTACATTTTGTGTTCAACAGATTTTGTCAAAATACATGAGCGATACATAACGACAAAAACATAGAGCTTGTAGTGACAGTGAGAACTTTTATGATACAGCTGTAGATTCTGTTTTGATGAGGTAAAATAGTAAAATGTGTTTAGTATTTGTGTATCCTTTTTTTTTCTCAAAAAATAGCCTTTCCAAAAAGAAAAAAAAAACAAACAAAAGCATGTCGCTTCGTTAAGCACATCATAATATATTGCGATATATTGTATCATGATTGTAGCATTGTGATTTGTATCACACCCATCATACACACCCCTGTTAGCAGTACTTAACTGAATGTGTGTGTTTGTTCAGAATCCTGTATCATGCCGTAGCCTGGCCGTGTTTATTCCTTGTCTGAAACATCTCAGACTCGTCCATGAGAATGAATTGGACACCTGAGTCATGGCCTTATTTCCGTGTCAGTATCTCATTCTCATCTGGGTTTTCTTCTTCTTCTTTGTCTTCTTTTCCAACTGATGTAGCTGCTGTCCGGCTCTGTTCATCTGTCTCACTCATCTCTGTTCTTCTCCGTTCATCTGTCTCACTCCTTCTGTCTGCCCCTAAAATCGACTGTAGCCGCAGGCTCGTTTCACCGTCCACCGGCCTCCTTCCTCAAACCAGACAACTGTGTTAACCTGCTTACCATGCGTTCATACTAGTACAGTCAACCCTCCTAAACGCACCACAGTGACTGAATATGATATAAGTAGAAGCGCCTTTCTTTTATACAATCCCAGCACAGCATTTTAGATCTTTGCTTCCAAATGACTGTGTGTGTGTGTGTGTGTGTGTGTGTGTGTGTGTGTGTGTGTGTGTGTGTGTGTGTGTGTGTGTGTGTTCAGAGGTGGCGTTGTGCGCCTACAGCCTCCCTGATCCATAGGGTCTTTATAAGAATAGCAACTGTCCCTGGGCTCTCTCCGTGCATTAAAGAGTTGACAGTCTTCTTAGTTGAAATAAGTGGAGTGCTCTGTGACTGATGGAGCTCCTTTGTCAATGACGGCTGAGCTGCTGCTGGCAGTTTTGGGCCAAAGAACAGTACAGATTACATTAACATCAGTCAAGCTGTTGTCAGGCTGGTAGGACATAAATAGGACCTTATTGATGCATAATGTAACAACTTTTCATCACAGCGTTTTTTGAAAAATTGGATCAGAAAGTGTGTGTGATGTAGGTAGGCGGCTCGCCAAAAAAAAGGTTGACGTGAATGAGTAAGAAATGCCCCATGAGGAGGAAAATCAGGTGCAGTATTTAAGTTTTCTTTAGCTGAATGTGCAGTTTTAGATAATTCAAAGGCTGCGAATAGGATGGGATTATGACTTTGGCTGTTCCAGAAGCTAAACCCATAATACTTGATTATTTATTTATTTATTTATTGCCATATGAATATTAAAGTGGTGTTGGTATTAAAGGGGGTGTCTTAAGGACTCTGCACCGAACATGCAGCTGATTTATTGTGCTCCAGCAAAGGCAGATTTGTGTAGACTAACGCCAAAATTAGCATGGAAAAGCTCCACCAATGGGATTTATATTTTGAATTATTATATGATAGATATCCACAAATAACATGTACTTTGTGAGTGGTGAAGTGAAATGCCATTGAGAAAAGTTCAACATAAAACACATTCTACCACTTTTGAGTGATTACAGCGTCACCACCATTGGCTTGAGGTTACATTTCATGTGTTTTAAGTCTTCTTCAAAACCTTTTCATCCTCGTGTGACCTGAAAACACTAGTGACATTAGATCGCAACATGAAGCCACAAAATTGGACTAATGAGTAAACTCATTTTCATTTTTGTTACGATGATGTATGACCATTAAAACCTGAGACTGCATATGGTAAACAAAAGCATCTACTGATTTAAAATGTTTGGTAATTGTAGAACTGCTAATCCTGCTGTAATAAGTCAGGTAAAATGCAGATTCTCCCCTTTCCACCAGTGTTGGACGTGACCCATTTAGACGTTCAGAGGAACCATAGTGAAGGTGGAAGCACGGTGATTCACCATTAAAACTGTGTATTATTCCGTTCAGTTAATCTTTTTTTTCACGTTCATATTTGCATTTTTCATATTTTCATCATTTTTTTCTTTTCTAATATAATAATCTATAACATTCATCTGCATGTACAGTATATGAACATCTCTTTGATGTAATACAACTCTGGAAAAAATTCAGACACCGCTGCAGTTTTTTTTTTTTTGCCTGAAATCAGCATCTCTACATGTACGACAGCCATTCCACTGCACCCTCTGTTGCATTCATTTGTTTTCAAATGATCTTGATTTCATATGATCTTGTTTTCTTCACATTATTTGAGGTCTGAATACACTGCATCTTTATTGTTATTTTGACCATTAGGCATTTTCATTATCATTCAAGGACAAGATTTTTATTTGGAATTTGGGAGAAATGTTGTCAAGTAGTTTGCACAATCATAATCTCTTCATTTTTTCCAGAGTTGTACATGGAAATACCTTGTATTCACTGAAGAGGGCAGAGGCTTAAATAATAAATACTGTATTTTCCCCACTATAGGACATAATAGATTATAAGACGCACTGTCAATGAATGATCTATTTTCGAACTTTTTTCATATATAAAGTGGCACTGGACTGTAAGGCGCATTAAGCGAAACAAAACAGATAAATGAGTCAGTCAAACTTTATTAAACACGTTCACAATAACTCTCAACATTGTTCAAACGTTAATGAGCGTATTCACAATAACTCCCAACCTTGTTCAGTTGTAACACATAAAAAAAACACAGTATGATAGCGCTAATTCTGGAACATCCACACTGTTCTTCTGGTGAAGCAGAGTATGTATTACTCCGCGGCGCTCTTGACTAAAGTAGCCATAATGCTGCAAGGGGTGTGTGTGGCTTTGTAGTTTACCAAAGTCATATTAAAACATTTTGACAGAGCGCCGTGTACCACACAAAATCGCTTCGAGGTCAGTGAGCGTAACCAGAATTAATCCATATATAAGACGATATGGATTATAAGGCGCACTGTCATTTTTTGTGAAAATTAAAGGCCTTTAAGTGCGCCTTATAGTCCCGAAGATATGGTAGTGAAAAATAAAGGGTGTAAAAGTTAAAAGGGTTAATGTCCCTCAACACCCATTTAGCAGCTATTGAATTAAAACCTTTTTAAAACAAACACAACCTCTAAAAGTGAGTAATTTCCTTATGTATCTTTTATCATTTAACAGTGTGAGAGTCTCTTCAGAGATGCAGGCTATATTTCTCGAAATAACCATTCCAATGGCCTCACGGATTTCTGGTCTTGACAACTAGGACATCCCCCGTGCTAACTCACTTTTAAGGGCTTTAAGAAAGACTAATTTCTGCAGAACTCCATTACTTCTGTTTGAGTAATATTTTTGAGTATGATTAACGCCTCAGCGGGAACTGAGGAACTTGCAAATGAGAGTCTCCTAACAGGCTGAGGAAGATCGAGTATCTCATACGTTGTTGGACCCTCAGTAAAAATATCCTTATGCTTTAAACTTTTACTTGTAATGATGTAGTGCAGGCTGGTGGATAAATGAATGATTCTAACAAGTGTTCTAATTAATTTGTTGCTGTTACTGGAGAGCAGAATAAAAAACATTTGGGCTGAATATGCCATCGGCGGTTATGATGGGAGCCAGCATTAGTTTTGACCAATCACTTCACCTCCTTTTATCCACTTTAAAAGCGCTATGTTATTCGGCGCGGCGCTCTGACAGTTTTGTAATAGAGAAAACAAAGCTTTTGACCTGGTCTGTGCAGGCAGGCGGTGCAGGCGAAAATCCCTGGAAACCTTGACACAAAAATTGCACTGTGCTGTTTGATCACTACTGACACTGCCCCTACCGCGCCTCTCCTCCCACTTCAGCGTAGTCAAGTTCACACAGACTCACAAAATACAGGCGCAGGTGAGAACAGAATACGTGTGCACCCGAGGAAAAGGCCATTTTGCCGGCATAAGACCCCGCCATGTGCTTCACCTTCATGAAGACACGGCTCACTGTGCTCTGGACTCGCATTATTCTGCTTCGTTACAGGGTTCTGTGTTTGTACTTTTTGAGTACGAATGACTAAAAATCTCAAAACTGCATTTTTTATGCCCATGCATAAAAAAATAAAGTAAAGGTATATAAAATAAATGTATATAAATCTAATAGTAATGGTAATAACAACAGTCGTGGTAAATGTTTAGATATGAAGGCACTATAAATGAAAAACTAAGGTTTGAATCACCAGTGTTTTAGGCGTAAGTTGGCCACGAATAACAAAATGTTGGCTATTAATATCCTATTAACAGGAGGGTTAATAGAAGAAATATGAAAAGAAATTATACCTGTGCAAACATTTGTGTTGAGATGTATTTGTATGATTGCAAATAGAATCGGCTTTAGCATCTGCCAAAGGGCCTACTGATGAAAACTAGCTTAATTTAGCTAATTCGGGCACAAGTACATTTTATAATGTCGATTAGTGTACATTGTCCCTTTTCCAAAAAATAAATAAATGTTAAAAATCTAAAATAATACGATGAATTTATATAGATATAATATATGATATAATGTAAAGACATGATATAGATATAAGAATACAGACTACAAAAATCACCAACAACAGAGCAGATATCTGTGTTCCAGTGCAGTGGGTTCATTGGTCCCAGTGGCGTAACAGCCCACACTCTTACATCTGAAACGCCTGAAATGTACAACGCTACTCACTCTTCTGCAGGTCTCATCTTTGTTCATTTCATTTCCGAGCGCACTTCCAAAGAACTCTGAATTTCTATTCGACAGGCTTGAGGACAGAAAGCTGAGGACAGTTCCCCGGAGTCCAGACACCAAGGCCCCCGGGCCTCCACAGCTCATAAACAGATGTGTCCTTGTCCCCAGCCAAGCGCAGCCACTCAAGTGGCAAAGCAGGGGCCCAATAATTGTGAAGAATTGAAAGCTAAATATTGGCTTTATCTCCTCAGTAATAAAAGGGCCATGAAATTGATTTAATGCTGCAGCGCTTCTCTTGGGTGGCTTCTTACAGCGTGAGCACAAAACAATGAGCAGCAGCCATCTATTAATTAACCCACCTAATCCTGCAAAGTTAATCTCTCACCACAACTTTGCCCGCAACTAACTTCCAAGCCAGTGGGTCTATTGGGGGTGTCATGACAATGGCAGCAAGGGGAAGATAGATTCAGCACTTAGGAAAAGAGAGAGAGAGAGAGAGAAAAAGAGGTGGAGAAAGACACAAGGAATGTTTTTCGGCGAGTGGAAATGCAGGGGTGCATGGCCGTCATTAGCATAGCATCAGAGTTGATTTGTGTTTCTGTGAAAAGAGGCGGAGAATATAATTTGAGCTGTTGGATTCGGTTACTGGTGTGGCTGCCGCAGCCTAAACGCAGCTGATTTCAGTCCCCTTTTTTTCCCCGTTCTTGTCCTTTCGCCTTGCTGCCGGAGTCTCCTCTGTTCTCTCCCGAGCTGTTAGACAGTTGGAGGGAAAAGTGGCATTTCTTTCTCTTCTCCACCCGCCTGGCAGTCGCAGCGTGATGGCACCTCACACGCAACACGCGCATTCACGGTCATATTGTGTCGACAGAGTTGTGAATTACCTCCTTCTCAGCCGGCTGATGAAAAGCTATGTGTTTTTCTCTTTGGCTGCGGCTCATCTGACCCTGCCCTCTCACCTCCTCCCCCTACCTCCCTCTCATCAGTCTTTTGTGCGAGCCCCTCATGGTGGAATAGCAGTATAAGGCTGGCTCGGAAAATAGGTCACCCGCTGGTGCTCCTCTCACCTCCACAGCATTCAAAAAATAATCCTCTAAGGTGTCCTGTGCCATTTTGTAACGTCTAAACCACAGTCTACAGATCATGACCGAAAACATACAGGAAGTACACACTCATACACGTGCACGCACGCGCACACACATTTAACCAAAAAAAAGTTAAATTCAAATTGAGGGAATCTGGTGAGGAGCGTATTTCCTGTGGAGATAATTTCAGGAGTCTGATTAGGCATAGATGGTATTGAGCCTTGAGTGAGGAATCTCATCACCAGCGCTAATGACATGCCATTCCTGTGCTGAGAGAGGGGCCCGGGCCCTGGGCGCGGACTAGCCTCTGTCAGGCCACCTCTAGCTACTTTGTTCATTAAGGCCAACAATGTAATTACAATTCACTGATACTGCTTTGGCTTAATTACAGAATGATTATTAGGCTGATATTTGTCGGGAATAATCATACCCTTAAGACGCGGATTTATATATTTGTACGCTGTGAGGCTCGTTATTTTATGAGAGTATCTTTAAAATGACAATTTGAAGTGATTCATGAACGAGTGCGGGCGGGAGGGGGAGGAGGGCGACCAAGGGAAAAAAATTAAGACGTTAAGAGTGTCTGAGTAAATATTTACATATTAATGTTTACATAAGAAGAAACGGGCGCGAGAGATTTGTTGAGTCTCGCTATAAGCTAACAGATTGAAACCTTCTCTGAATAACCAATCACCCAACAGATGTCTCCCATAAGATTTTATCCCCGCTCTATATCTTCTACTTAGCCGGACTGTAAAATAAATAAAATAAAATCACGTAACGCTTTTCCTCTTGTATTACAGTGGGCGATTCTGATTTCATAGAAACTTGTGGTAATTGGGATCATCTGGTACAAAGAGCAGGGACTGTCCCCAGAGTTGGGACTATTATGCCTGTGTCTATGCGGCTCTGAAGTGGCCATAATCTTTCTTTCGAAGCGTGTGACACAAACAGCCTCTAGAGCCTCCACTGGTTCTCCCTCTAATATAATCAAGGAGTTTAGAAACCCTTCCTGAACTCCACTTTGAATTCTTCCCTTCAGTTCTATTGGCAATTTCAAGAAAAGCGAGTGGACTTTTAATTATTCAAATATACTGAACAAAATAGTATCGCATTCAGTACCACAAGATTAACGCTTTTAATTGCAATGAATTTTTCTGCCACACAACCAGGTTTGTTGACATTACAAAAACTGTATGGTAAGTGGTATCATTTACATTTTAAGTTTTTAAAAATATATTTCCTTACGATATAATTATAACCGAGTACTTAGAGGGTGACTTTTATATTAAATAGTTACAAGTCACCAGAAACCCTGTGAGGAATCATATAACATCATTATTGGAATGACTTCATTAAAATATATAATGTATGATTTTTACATCACTTTTAATTAACAAGACTTTAATCCAGCACCATAAAACTGATAATACTTGAAAAAAAAATGAAGTTAGAGTCTTTTCAATATTCCAACAGGAAATCATGGATGAGTATTCCTGCCACATCAGCTGGTATGTGAAGCAATTTTTACAAAAAGTACACATATGTGATACATGTACTAATATAAAATCGACTGTAACTCTCCTCTAATCACCCACACTTGATGAAGTGCTTGTAATTTAGTTCTATTTCTCAGCAGCTGTGCACGGTGACATTCATTTTGTGACGTTGTTACACGGCTCCGTTACATATTACTGTATCCGTTACCGTTGAGCGCCGCGCACGTGCGTCAACCTGCAGCAGCACTTCAGTCACTCAGTCTTTTCCACCCTTTAACATCTATACTTTGTGTAAAATTCGGGGAGTTGCTCATGGCCATGTTTCAGTTTCTCTGTGTGCATCAGTGGGTCTGCAGGGTTTTGAATATCACAGTGGGTTCTGTAGGAGTCTGCTGATAGATGTCGCCCTGACATGAGCCCCTCTCTCTGACAGCTATAGTTTTATCCTCTAGCTGAGTGCTGGTATCAACATTCTCCTGTAGCTCTGGGACTTACTCATCCATGCGCAGGAAGTGATGTGTGTGTATGTATGTGTGTGTGTGTGCCTGCAGGCTTCCCAGCAACAGCATACGGACCGGTGGCGGCGGCGGCGGTAGCAGCAGCGCGTGGCTCAGGTAGGGGGGCCCGTGGAAGAGGCGGCTACTTGGCGTACCCACAGAGCACAGGGCCAGGTAAACGCTCTGTCCATGTTCTGTGTGGCTGCTGCTCTCTCCAACTTCTCCCGCTCTGCTTCTCCCCTTAGATATAGTCCCCCGAGCCTCCACACACACCGCCAACAGCTTTAGTCCAGATAGACAGCGCACATGCTAATAGTCACACATGCAAATTTTTGCCCTGGATACATATATGTATGTGTATATATGTGTGTATATAGACATGTTCCTGTGCACTTTTAAAGGTATTTAAGTCACTGTTAACTGTATTATTCAAGCTTGCACTTCACACTTTAATTCACACGTACTAACATAACATGATTTCAGTTTTTTTCTTTTTTTTAACCCCTTTTGGTTAAATAAGGATGTGATGCTATCCAGCCACAGTGGCAACACTTCGTACCAGGTCTCTCTGAGGGAAAAAAAAAGCTGAACTTGACATATTCATTTTAGTCATTAGAGTAAAACCTTCTCACTTGGTAGTAACCCAGGATCAAATGGTGTTTAAGGTTCCGAAATTAATGTCTAATGTTAATTGAACATACTGTCAGGCTCATAAATAAATTGGATGAGAATATAAAGGTAGCCAACAACCAACTCTGAAAAGTACTTTTAAACTGAACATTCTGTGGAAAGTAGCCAGCAAGTCTCCTTTGTGTCTACATATTCATATTCCAGCTTTCTCAAACAAGGCGCTCCATGTTGTTCTGCTGTGTGGATATCATATGCTGCTCACTTAAGTTCATATTGTTAAATGTCACATGAAGGTGGATTGTCAAAGTGATCAATGTTGAAGGGTATTGTTAGGGGTTGCGTTGAGTCCAAAGCTGCGCCGTGTGTGTGTGTGTGTGTGTGTGTGTGTGTGTGTGTGTGTGTGTGTGTGTGTGTGTGTGTGTGTGTGTGAGTGTG
>JAPTHA010000007.1:11857421-11870498 GCA_029814585.1 Gymnapogon annona
GTGTGTGTGTGTGTGTGTGTGTGTGTGTGTGTGTGTGTGTGTGTGTGTGTGTGTGCGTGTGCGTGCGTGTGTGTGTGTGCGCGTGTGCGTGTTAACAGCTACAGCGCAGGCATTGCTTTGTTGTCATTCCGACTGCTCGACTTTTCCGGAGATGACCTAATCATTTTTTAGAGTCAAAGCGATGTGACCTTTCACCTACACTGGATTGGTAATGATTGTTTTGCCTGTGAGAAAAATCAAAGCCCAGTCTCTGTGGTGAAGCCAATAGTAGAGAATGAAAAAATGGAAATATGGGATATTCCTCTGTGTTCATGTGTGTCTGGTAAAGCATGCATAAATACCTCACCGAGTTCGAGACACAATTTCTGCCTGCAGATTCATGCGGCATACAGGATGTGAGGTTCTCTGTGTCTTTAACACAACATTGATTGACTTGTCGGCTTCATTTAGAGCTCCTGCTTTTTCCACCCCTCCGACTGTAGATCCGATAGCTGTTAATAAGAACTTCCTTGACTGAATGCTCAGCCTTTAGGGGATAGTGTCTTTCTTAATCAGACGTACGATGCAAAGCTTGTTGGAATAGATCTGTTTTGATTTTAAGTCAGATTTGGTCGGCCCTGGCTGTCCGTCACCCGTACATTATAAGGTTAATAAACGAGCGTGTCATAGTATAGCCGACGTTCACTACCTGGGCGCAGGCGGACACACAAACAGACTCACCCACCTGTCCTCATTTGAACTTAATCGAACCCAACCCAGGGAACACTGGAAGCCAATCAGATGCTCTTTCTTCCACACGTCGGGCTTTTTTCATTCCGCATTTTCAAAACAAACAATTTGCCCGACAATTGCAATAAAACATCACTAAGAAGCAGGAATGTTGATTTGGGGTTAGCAGCAGCCAGGAAGCAAGAGACGTGATGGCAACCATTATGTACAGTTTAATTCTGACAGCTGCAAATGGAAGAGAGACAAGTAAATGATTATGAACAGAGGGTGGAAGGGAGGAGGGGGGAGGGCGGGAGATGGAGGGTTAGAGTGGTAAACAGTGACATCATGGGCCTGTTTTAGACTACTTAAACAGCCATGAGGCAATTCTAGAAAATATCACTCAGTTAAATCTCCACGCTGCCGCAGTTCATCACAGCAGCTCTCCGCAGCCAAGAATATTACCAAAATAACTTAAGCTGCGAAGTTATTAAGCTCATAAGTATTTAGATTGTTACATAAATCAGCCGTATATTGTAATCAGTGTATTCCTAGTCATTAACGGAACTGTCTATTGCAGAAAAAGCTCTGCAAATGCATTCTTGATAGCATAATATCACAGCTGCAGTCTGGAGCTCCGTGGCTTTTGTGTATTTTGCCGAGCGGCAAAAATAGTTGAGTTTGATTTCTTGATGATTTATTGTAGTGCTTTCAATGGTGCTAATAACATGCTGCATAGATTGATGCATTGAGTGGCCTCTCCTCTCTGCACAGACAAGACAGAATAGAGGACACAGACTGTTTGACCTTCCTCTCTGTTGTCTGGGGATGTTTCTGCACCTCACTGCTATCGCAACCTTTAATTAGCACACTCAGCCTAAAACCAACACAGGAAGAGCAAGTCTATTTTTTTTCTTCTTCTTAGGTTTAATTCTGAAATTTAAATGCAGTAGTTGGGAGCAAAAAAAAAAAAAAAAAAAAGAACCTTATCTGTGATGTCAGTGTGCATTATGTGTGCTTTGACTCCACCTACAGTTTCCATAGAGCACCACATACTATATCTCCTGCTCCGAGCAAATATAGTCTGTGCGCCACAGAACTAATGTTAAAAAGAAAAAAGATACAAAATTCATAAGGAACACAGTGGCAGATGAAAGCTGAAGCTGACCCTGTTTGTTGCTGGGATGGATATTTTTTCAAAAGACACCTTGTGGCGCAGTTTGTTCATTTGCACCGAGGTTTGTCGGGACATTTATCAGCGATACATAGAGAGAGTTAAAATGACAAAGACGTTTTCTGTGGCTGACAGAGGGCACTCTCCCCCGCCCCCCACCCCTCTGCTCCCAGAGTCCAGCCGACAGAATGACAGTATGCTGACTTCTCTCTCCATGACAGTCCACTGCTGATGACAAGGTGTATTTTGGACTTCTTGCTGTGGCATAGCACTTGAAACAAACTATACCCCAGACACAGCCACAGTGTGTGTCATAATAGGGACAGTTATTGAAGATGTATTCTCGGTGCCTTTCTGAGGAAATTTCTACCCCACAGTAGAGGTTATGGACCGACCAGATTACATTTTTCGCCAAATTTGGCACTTCTGGTTCGATTTATTTTAAACGAAAGACAAAACTCAAGTCATATGTTAGTGTTATACATTAGCTTCCTTTCCAAGGTGTCTGTCTGAAGCAGGAACGACAGCTTTAACACGTGTTTGTCAGGCCTTTTACAGAATCTCCGGCTCCAAGAACAAATGGGAGACATCTGGCTCCTGCAGTGTTTACCTTTGCCTGGAGGTAGAAAGGTGGCGGCCCATACTTGGCTCCACAGGCCATATCGTGTTTGTGAACCCGATTTGAGCTGCTATACGGCAGCAGTGGTGTTGAAAAACAAAAGGACAGTTATATCATGAGCTGAAGGGGCTCTGAATGTGTCCATAGTAAGACAAACACGCAGGCAATAGCCGGTGCGGATGTGACTAATAGTTGCATCACCACCTGGGCTGCGTTTTTTGGATGAGTGTGGTCAAGCTCTGCTGTTGGAAAGGACGATACTCCACAATTGAGTTGTTTTCTGATAATGGCACGAAACTGATTCATGAACCGTCAACTGCGGTGACCAGTGCGCATAATGACAAATGTGTTACATTGGTATTATGAATTATGCCCTTCACAAATTATGAACTAAATTGTGCTCTTATGAAGCATTAGCTAATTAATCATACAATATAGTGCGAGCAATCACAGATGCATTTTATTCTTAAGACTGAACCTTGTGCTAGTTGTGATTTAAATGGAATATTACAGAGGAGAAAATGAAGTGTATTTATATTTGGATTCTACTGTGTAGTAACTCATTTCTAAAACTACTCAAAAGGCAGATATTTTACAATAACGCAAAACAACACAGAACCAAGGTATGTATGTTAAAAGTGTCACTTGATTTTCAGAACAATCCACAATGATTAATAGAGTAATAGAACAATAAAAATAAAAAAAATAAAAAAACAGGGAATTATCCCGCTGAGGCTTCACAGTAATGAATCATTTTCAGTCCATGTACACAGTCCCACCTTCACAGTCACAGGGTTATTGAGACAGACCAGTCTGTTTACGGCACCAGGGGACCAGTGATCGGTGCGTCATGCCACTGTCGGGCAGAGAGGCTTCAACATATGTTGTTGACTGCATATACGTACATCAACAAGTGAGTGACATCATAGACATCATAGCAGAGGTGGTCGAGCAAAGTTGAAACAGGCAGCAAGAGCAATGGTAATATTTATGAACACCTGAAGTTAATCATATAATCAACACATCAATTTTGACTTATATACATATATATATATATTATATATATATATATATACACACACATATATATATTCTTCATATATATGTGAAGAAACTGAGCCTTACACTCAGGGTGTTTACCGTCCCGCCCGTCAGTTTCATCTGTTCTAAGCTAGAGTTATGTGAAATATCCTCTGCCGTTTCATTGTCAGATAGAAACAGAGAAAATCCAGGTGATGCAGATGCCTCTGACAGTCCAGGGAACTTCACAGGTCCCAGTGTACTCTGGTTGAGTGTTTTTCTGAGTCCCTAGGAGCTTTTGAGGGAAGCTCAAATGTCAGTCTTAGATCTGTGCTTTACCTGCACTGTATACATAAAGGCCCATTCAGCTGCTTTTAGACATCTGAGTACCTGCCTCGACTCAGGTGTTAAAAAGTGAAACTGGCTTTAGAGCATCAGCGTGGTGCTCAGCTGCTATGTAGATTGTACAAGTGTTTGAGCCAGTTTCATTCGGACCGACGATGCTTGTTAGGATTGTTTTTTGTTTAACTCCATTTCTATAATTCTTGTTCTCTGTCTTTGTTCTGTTCTCTCTTGCTCATCTCACTTCCCCCCTTTTATTTTTTCAGCAAAGAAAGGAAGGAAACTCATGTGACAGACATTTCCAAATTAAGATCATTATCAATTTTCTCCCAATAAGCTCTGTGATCTTCAACAGTGCCCGAGAGGAGACCAGGATTGCCTGTGTGCACTGAGATTAATCAATATGGCTCTTAGTGAGCTCAGGTCCATTTGTCCCAGATGCTAATCTCAACACTGAAGCCAGAAGCGCTTTACATGTATTTGGTGCAAAATAACATGAACAGGCATGCCAAGCCTATCCAGCTTTTTTTTTTTTCATCTAAAGCCCAGGGAAAGATGTGACACATCAGGGAGGGCAAAGTGTCCCTTTGCGCTTCCACCATGATGCCGTGGCTCTCACAGCTGTGGGTAGCAGATGCTCTGAGGTTACGGGCACAGGCCTTGAGGGACATCACTACTCTGCCCTCCAGGGGATGAACACATAACACTCTGGCAAGCAAACTGGACTTTTGTTTGCCAATCTTGTGAATTCATCTTTGAATATGATCTTTACTCTGTCTCTCCACAATCACTAGTGCACTGTCTAGGTTTTCTGTTTATATTTAAAAATATATATTTAAGAGGCATAACAAAGATGTCATTACAGTTCTCTTTATTGTTGCTCAAGGTCTTTTTTTATTGGCATCTAAAGTTGTTCAGAATGCAATAAATCACAGATACACTCGATTGAACACATTGTAACCCCCCCCCCACCCCCGTGTTTCTGCTCCAGCAGTTCTCTATCATTATTATTGTAGCATTAGTAATTAAACACAGTCAATTTCATAAGCAATTGCATGTACATGCATTTATACGTGTGACACAAAAATAAAAAAAAACAGCCAATGCCAAAGAGAAAATAATACAGACCATTTGAGGCTAAAACATTTTAGTACTTCCTTTTTAATGTTTAACATGTTTTTGTTTTTTTTCCCCTCCAGTGTACAGATCGCTCACATTTTTTTTCATCCATTTCCCATTTGTTTATACTTGTTTTAACAGAAGGTAAAATAAACTTCTGTATGTTAAAGAGAACAACCAATCACTTCTGTGTGTTTTATGTAAGTAAGGTAATTATTTAAAAAGAAAAAAAAGAAGAAAAAAAAAGAAAAACACTAAATGAATATTATCACTATTATTGTTATTAGTAGTAGTTATGGTAGTATATCTGCACTGTTTATATACTGGAAATTATATGGAGAAAAAAAAGGCCTATATTTCTCCACATATTATTCATATATATGTACAGTATATATATTCAATGTCTTGTTGTGCTGGTTCCAAGTGTGGATAAATACAAGGGTTAAGTCAGGAAGGGCATCCGACATAAAAACTCGTGACAAATCAAATATGCGAATAATTTTGCTGTGGCGATCCCGGAAGGGGAAAAGCCTAAAGAACTCATCATCATACATATATACTGTATATATATACACACCTAATGTAGACTACTGAATTTTCCTCCATGTTAATTGATGTATGAAAATCTGTGATTCATTTCTTGAACGTAGGAGGGATTTTCTCCTTCCATAAGCAGTATAAGTGTCACATATGTTTGCCTTGCAACTAAGATATATCTGGTGAGATACTGCAAATACTGCAGTGGCAGCAGAGTACCAGAGGGTTATGTACACTTTCAAAATAAAAAAAGCTGATCATTTCAAGACAAAAACTGAAAAAAGCGTGTGGTCCTTGCTTGCATTTGTGCCACATAGCAATAGCACTTTAGGCTTTTTAATGAGAGGTTTATGCTCCACACAGATACAGACATTTAATATGACCGAGCTGAAGTAAAACGATGAGTTCAGCTGTTGGTGGAACTAGTCGGAGGCTGTGAGGTCACAAGATCTCACGGCCCTGAAGCTGCGAGATCAATTAGATCTTCCTTCACGTTGTAACTGAATGACCATTAGACGCTGCTAGTGCTGCTCTCAGGTTCCAGTCCTAGTGGGTCTTGGATTTCTTCTGACCACACAGGCCTGACCAGACATGTCTGGGAAAAAAAATGTGCTCAGCCAAAAGGCCAGGGCTGTCAACTCTGAGCCTTCTCACAAAAGGATAATCTGCACTGACCGTTGATAACTGAGTGCCCTTTCTCGGTCCCGACTAGAGCAGATCCCACACAGGTTAAAATCTGCATTCAAATCATTTAGCGTTGTCTGGCTGCGTGGGTTCCCTCATCTTACCTTAAACAAATGACTTACAGTGATTTGCCCCACTGTTTGCATATTGGTTTTACCCAGAATTCAATATCCACATCCCATCGTATGTAACTTCCCTCAACCGTTGCATATACAATAAAGATACAAATTAATAGTTCTGTTCAGTTTGCCCATTACTGGAAAGAATGGCAAGAAAAGAGAAAAGAATGCATAAAATGAAAAGTAAAAAAAAATAAAAATCTGAGGCCCGAGTATGGGTGAGTAAATGCAAGAAGAAATCATCTGTTAAAATTCATTAGCCAAGCTTCTCTGAACACAAAATGACAAGACATTAAATATGTATTATTTATGAAATGTCTGTGCTCTCTGAATAGGGTGTCTAGTGCTGTTAATTACTCAGCCATTCATTCAGAAAAGATTATTTCAAATGGAAAGTGAAAGCAAGGCTAGACAGCAAAAGAGCTGTTAGTTTCTTTCACGCTATTTTTAAATGACATTGGTGAAAATGGAAAAGCTAATTACGGTAGCTCTAAAATTCAAAGCTAATTTGAGAAGCAGCATGTCAGGTTTATTGACATCTTCTGTAGAGTGATGTGGTTTGATGGCCACAGAGGGATCTCGCTGGCACTCGGAGGGAACCAGAGGAGTGACTCCATGAAGGATCGTTCCTCGCAGAAACCAAAGTCACTGTTGGGAATAGATTTTTATAACCCCCTCTATTCCCAGTACTCGCTGTTTGTTGACTGTAGAAAGAACAGGCTGGCTCATGTGTATTCAAAGAGCTGACTTTTGGAGCGTGTTACTGATTAATGTATCACAGAAGAATTGGATTTAAGTCATTTTTTTTTACTGATGTGGGTAACACTTTACATTAAATTACTGCATGTTATCACTATTCTGATTGGTCCGAGATGGTTACTTCTCTTTTAACAGGCCGTTGCTATGAATAGTAGACCGTTGCTATGCTATCCACCACTGTACAATATAATGGGACTCTTAATATTCAGCAGAGGCAATCAAATCAATCAAATCATTTTAACCCTTCAGGTGCCAGAGGGCTTTGGGTTTTTTTTTTTATTATGCACGATTTTGACATCCAGATTTTGTAAAACTTCCTGTTTCATTCAAATACTTTGCTTGATTTTTTGGGCAATTAGAGGGTTAATAAGGTTTTGGGGGTTTTTTTGGGAATGAGCACAAGTGAGCTTGTCACTGCTGGGTGATCAGTACCTTTCTTTGTAGTTTTTTTGTTTGTTTGTTTGTTTTTTCAAAAGCAGTTGGTTCGCTGTAATGGGAACAGTTTAATAGTTTGATTGTAAAGAGTTAATAATACCAGATTAATAAATAGGTAATAATGCAATGAATATATGTGTCATTTTAGACTGAAAGGTATTTTGCACAAATAACAGTGATTCAATTGTATTGTAAATGTTAATAATCTCTCAATATTGAGGTGTGGATTGATATTGATGTTTTATAATATTGTTGGCTGCAGTATGCCTCAAAAGAACACATCTAATTCATTTATGAAATTTATACCATGCTCTTTTATTACTATCAATGCATCTGAACTTACGTATGTCAATACTGTATTTGAATATTTATGTATAACTTGTCATTGACATATGTAAAAAACTAAATAAAAACAGAACAGACCATTAATGCAACATTTAGATATAAGTACAGTGTACATAAGGTGATCACTGAATCTTGATTAGATATTATACATTTTCTGCTATTTGTGTTGCTTCCAAATTGTTGCTACATTATTATGTATTACATAGTATATTGTTATCCAATGTGAGGCTGATTTTAATTTTAATGGAAGGTACAAATAAAGACTAATTAAGTGTTGTGGAGTGCAATATGGTTAACTATTCAAGTTAGTCACCATTTTAAGATGTTTTTTGTTACCCATATCGCCCTCTGTTACCATGTTGTTACCAACACTGTGCTGTAAAAGCGCATCCCTGATGTTATTGTTTAAATGAAACCTTTCTCAGCGCCCGCTGCAACTTCTGTGAACATTTAGTCAGCGATTATGCTCTAAAAGTGAATTTATAGCTGTTGAGTTTCTCTGGGAGTTAAAATATGGATCGAGGCAAACTTGGTGCAACAGTAGCAAACTTAAGAACATATATTTAAACGTTTTAAAGTCCCAACAGGCTGGAGAGGGTGTGTTATATTTTATCATCAGCCTGATTAGTTTTATTTTGCAACTAGTGAACAAAAGAGCAGCAGTACTTTCAAGGTTTGTGATTCCTCCTTAAAGGCAGTCACCTGGCAAAGTGGGAATGAGAGCAGGGCATTTATCCACTTAAAGAGAGCCACCCCGATGATGTCAGTAATAGATGACTCCAAGACACTCCCCTCTCCATTGCCTCACAGCCTGTTTTGGTCACTGAGGGCAAAAGGGAAAGAGGGTGGGGGTAGGGAAGATAATTATCAGTATAAATGAAGCCCTGCGAACGATTCGCACTGCTGGGTCCCCTGATCTAGTCTCCAAGGCAACCTCAACACGCTCATTTGTTTTGTAGATGAGTAATTACATCCAATTAGTGGCCAGTGGAAAAAAAGGAGTCCAAGAAAGGCCCATTGTTCTGGATAGATTGTGTGAATATTAATAGTGGGACGGTCGGAGGCACAGTGATATGATCGGTGATACTAATGCAGCTGTGGGCACACTCTGCCCAGTCTCATCCTGCATAACAGATCAGATAGCCGCTGATGAAAATATATGGCTTTGAGAATGTGGGCCCGCATGTGTGTCTGAGTCTTCATCCAGCTGCCTGGATCCAGTGAACTGAGCCATGGTCTTAGCTGAGCCTCCTTCAGTCCACCTGCGGCCCGGACATCTCAGCAACGTGCACATTCCTTGCAAAATGGGGGAAAAATCATTACACAGCTGGAACAAAAATAGTAAAGTAGTGCGAAGTCACTATTTGAGCTGAGTAGGATACCTATATATAGGAGTAGGAGACATACGTGTGTGTGTATGTGTGTAAAAAATGTATATACTATGCACTTTTCAGATCTTTATTTGAAGGTAATTAAACTCCCTCGTGCGTAATAGCATCTTCAGTTTGTTCTTGAATTTGTCTTATTTGTATGGATTTACTATCTGTACTTCTTGATGCTTTTACGCACCAGCGTTGTGATGAGTAAATGACACAAAACTACAAAATACCCTCCCACAAATATTTGGCTTCTGATCTATTCGTGGCACTAGCAGTGAAGTTTGCAACACTTGTGACATTTATTCAATAAAAGATTCCAGTCTGTTGGCACCAGGCTGTTTGACAGAAATAGTCGTGGCTTCAACACCGTCTGGAGCCTGTGTGTGAGTGTGTGTGTGATGGGGTTCAGCATCCTCTGGTTTTGTGTCCAGTTTTCAGCCAAGAAGACACACAAATAAAGTGGATCTGATTCAGATGAACTACCTTAATATTCCAGTTGTCTTTTCATACTGCTGCACATGTTTTATTATTTGCGTTTGATTCACTGCAGTGGTCCATGTCTGTTACTGTTCTTGTCACATGGCATCCCGTATAAACCTTAGATTGGTTGACACCTTTTATTTATGCAACAAAATCTAAAAAGAATAAAACACAACCATTTCAACATGTAACATTACTTATGTCAGCGATATAAGTACTCATGGTCACATGGTACGATGAGCAACTTAATGGCGTAAAAAGGGACCCTGATGGTTAAAGACCTTTAGTCTATTCTTAAATAATGTTTATGCATATCCTACAATTCTACACGTAGACAATTTCTATTCGTCTATTTTTGATGTAAAACCACATCAACATGCACACAACATATCAACACAAGCAAGAACTCAGACAGAGAAATGACATTGAGCACCAAAAAACAACAACCTGTGTGGACTCTATATTCTAAACTATCACGCCAACGTCAACAATAACACAATGACAACAGCGTCTAAAATCTGATCCGCATTGTGAAGAAGTGGTTTTAGCTGCATTGTCTTTGTCTTCAGGCTACAGCACAATAAAGCAGGAAATAAAGAACAATAAATGCAATCAAAACGCACAAATTAGAAACCATTCAGCTTAGTTAACCGCGTGTAAGACACACAGACAAAACACATTTCTGAAACCACAGACTATGAAGCCACGCAGAGGGTGTAGCAAAAGCACGTCCGAGCCGTAACGCGACGCAGCACTGCCTCGGTGGAATCCAGGGGTTATCATTCACGGTACAGAAACGATGCAATCAATAACAATTTTCATGTCATTATTCCACAGCATTATGTAAAACCACAGCTCGTGCTCCTTACAAAGCTGTATCATACAACAGAGTAAACATTATATCTGTTAAAACACAGGTTTCAGTTACAGTACATGTTCACTCCACACACACACCTACTACCCGACTATGTGTGTCTTACACCTGGATCTGCTTTACGAGGATTATTGAAGCCCCTTTAATGGAATACCTCAACCTATATTTTACCACCGTATATTGGTACAACGTTTATACTTGTAGACTTCCGCTGCAGCTGTGTCCTTGAATGTGACTTTAGTTGCCAATTTTCCTGAGTTTTGCGTGATTTATGAGTTCTGCAACAGTGACAGGATCATTAGGACTTAAGAATAGTTGTTGCTACATGTGCAAATGTTATTAGTGTACTGTTGCACGTAGATTCGGAATGCATTTAGTGGGGTTTTTTCCCACTTCTGTACAGTTTACTTACTTTACAGTCCATTACTATTAACAATAGCCCCTTGTGGTTGTGTCACCAGAGCTGTTCAGGCTTTTTGATCTGGGATCAGACAGTCAACAGTGTGCTGTTCAAAGGCAGTGTACTTTTCAATATTTAATAAGTGAGTGTTGCAATGCTGCCACATTAATATAATGGACGTAGACAAAAGAGCATGTAAAACATTTCCATATTGAAGGTTAGTTTTCACACTGGCCTATAGTTCATTCTGCATTGCTTTCCTTTGACACGTGGAAAAGCCCAAGCGCACCTAAACACATCGCTGTAAACCATGTGAGCATGTTCACTTGGTTATCTTTTCTGAGGCAAACATTCTGCTAATACTATGCAAATTGTTGCAGTGTGAGTGCTCTGCTGCTTCCCAGAGTGCAAAGCAAACCTATCCATAGGAGGTGATTCGCTGAAACTTGCAGTAGTTGAAGTGTGGGTTGGATCAAGGTCAGGAGCTGTTCTCTCCAGGAGCGAACCGCTCCAGCGTTTGTATTGGATTGGGCCGAGACCGCCTCCTCTCAGTGGTCTTGATGCGCTTGTGTTCTTCCACATCCAAGTGTGATTACTGTGTTCACACCTGCTCAAATGAATCGCACCAAGGGGAAAAAACGAACCGGAGTCTGTAGAGCACAGGTGTGAAAGCACCCAAAATAATTCACAGGTTTTATTAACGTCAGCTATGACTGAGAGATTCCCATTAAGAGGCAAAAGTTTTAACCCAAGTAGATTTTTTTATTGTATTTGTATTCTATGAAACCAAACAAATGTGTTGAAACATTTCTCTAGTTGGAGAATAGTGTAAATGTTAGAGAGTGAAAGTAGCGGAGGCAATCCATAACAGCAGCCGTTTGGCTCCAGCCTCTTTGTTTTTCTGAAGTGGTGACATATTTGGGATGGATTCCTCATAAATTCCCAATAACATGGTTTGTGCTGTTGTCAAATGTTTTTTTTGGCCCATTATAATTATTCCATTGATCCGGTTTTTCCTCATTAGCAAGGCCAATCAATTTTCTGTGACATTTGTCTAAGTGAAGTAAATGGAATGATTGGTTCTTGAGCTTTGTTCAATGTGTCAGGCATTATGTGACGTACGTGGGAAGCCTGCCGTATTTGGAGCCTATAATTTGATGAGTGGGCAGACAGCCCACAAGTGGTGAGATCAGAGTGCTAAAAAGCATTGGCGGAGAGACATGGCTGGTGCTTACATTCCATTTGGCAGAAGTGGACTGTCTCACTCTGAACGGGTGGAGGTGAAGTGGCTTTGAATGGCTATTCGCTCCAGGAAGCAAATAAAAAAAAAAAGAAGAAAGAAAAACAAACACACAGCAGGGGAAACCCACCATGGAAAAGCCGGTGTCACCAATCTCAGTCCCCCCTGAGTAGATTAACTCTGTTATCAAAGAGGTGTGAGAAGGAGCAGTTTCTTTTAATTGCACTCTTTATATGAGCAGCTTGTCTCAGATTAAGAGGACAAGCAATAAATGTCAGCACGACTTATTGCTGAATGACATTTTCTAAACTGTTGATAATCCACCATCTGTGTCAAAGAGAGAATCTGTCGAAGAGGCCAATGTAGGACGTGCTTAGGGTACTTAATGCACTCGTGAATGCCTATTATCAACAAACAAGAAAATCTCTGTCCCGTTCACATATCATCTGTTGCTATTGGTCAAAAAAGGGCTTTAAATTAATTATTGATCGGTGCACCTTGTGTTTCTTTTCATTTTAATTGACAGAAGCTTCCTTCAGGTATGTCGACGAAGAATTGTCGCTCTGAAATGAGAAATGTATTGACGTGTGATTTAATGATTCTCCAGTTTCATCTCACTTCTTAATGATTGCCAGAAAATGTGACGGACATGGGTCAATTATGCAAAAGAAAAAAAATGTAACAAAGCTACGGCTCCAGTATGTGTAATGTTCTACTTTACATTTCTTTTTATCACCAAATCATGTGAATCCAGCTGATGATCTGAAGAGGCTGTGTGTGTGTGTGTGTGTGTGTGTGTGTGTGTGTGTGTGTGTGTGTGTGTGTGTGTGTGTGTGTGTGTGT
>JAPTHA010000007.1:11870598-11882899 GCA_029814585.1 Gymnapogon annona
GTGTGTGTGTGTGTGTGTGTGTGTGTGTGTGTGTGTGTGTGTGTGTGCGTGTGCGTGTGCGTGTGCGTGCGTGTGTGCGTGTGTGTGTTCAGGGACACTGGCTGTGTTCAGAATCACGTATTGCACATTTAATACCATAGACCGCATACCGCACACTACTTCCTGTAGTGGTGTGCTGTGTGTGACCACCGTGACTGTCAGCATATCAATGAAAAACAGCTCTTGACTGACATTTACATATGATGTGTTTATTTACCAGGAAAAAGTGTGATTGTGATATATTGCCACTACTGTGTTAGTGTTAGTCTGCCTGTTAACTTGTGACATCAGGGTTAGTGTCAGCATGGTACGAAGTGAATGTTTTATGATAATAGTAATAACACTAATAGTACATTAGAGCATATCTCACCATAGCGATTGTATGTATTTATACTGTAGTTGTGGTTTCCCGTCTCCCCAGCAGCACACGGCCATATTTGTCCTAATTTCTTTAGTGAAGCATAAGCATTCTATACATAAACGGTTAAACTCCATGCTCCAGTACATGGTGGGAAAAACACTAGTTGCCGCCTGCCACGATGACCATAATACGTTGTGGAATGCGAATACATCAAGTGTCCAGTGCAGTAAATGTCCAGGTGCTTGTCATGCTGCAGATTTGCAGTTCTTGGCCACATACGGTTCTGGATCCTTTATGTCAGATGAGCGTGCACATGCACAGTCGATGTTAGTCTGTCAGTCTGAACGCAGCCAGAATCTATCTGTAATTGGAATGGGACTCCTGTATAGGATACAGCTGTGCGTTTCACCTTAAACCCAGACCATATGCCAGGGGGGCCTGGCCACATGGCAGGAGCTGCTGGGGAGGGGGGGCAGGGAGGGCCAATTAAAGCAGACGAAAGAGAAGGATGTTGACTCAAAAACGGTGGCACACACCACCCACCTATGCTCAACAATCTGGACATTGACTTTGACGATGAAAAAGTTGATTTCCACAATGATGGAGTCCCCTCCCCCTCCCCCTCCCCACCCTATACTGTATCTCCCAGGCCTCCCCGATTTTGGGTTTTACTCTGCGCCCAGTGACCAGAGGGGGGGGCCCTGCTCCTTTGCTGACTATGGCTCCCTGGGGCCCCAAGCGGCTCAGATGCTGCACAGTGAGCATGCCACCTCCGCCTGCAACT
Organism: Gymnapogon annona; assembly: GCA_029814585.1. Classification (NCBI taxonomy): domain Eukaryota; kingdom Metazoa; phylum Chordata; class Actinopteri; order Kurtiformes; family Apogonidae; genus Gymnapogon; species Gymnapogon annona. Next base: position 11,871,783 of record JAPTHA010000007.1, read on the forward strand.
CCCCCCTCCAGCACCTACACAGCCCGGATCAATTTAAGAACCCAGGTTTGTATATGCGCATCTGTCTCATCCACGTTTTTGGACTTTTCAGTTTGATTCATGACATTATTTCATGCAGATGGTCTAATACTTTATTGTTTTACCTTTACATTTTCTCCTCTTTTTTTCAAAAAAGAAAACAAATCCCTCCTCTCCCTGCAAAAAAACCCTACAAAAGTCTACTGACAAAAAAAAAAACATTGCATGTTTCTTTTCATTTTTACCTTTTTTGTTTTATTACCTTTTTTTTGTTATTGTAGACTCAGTTTCTTTGTGAAGTTATGTTCCAGCCCCTGCTTGCACATTAGGGGCCAACATATACAGAATGTAATTCTGAATTTGCATGTGAACAAAGTAAATACTGATGAGTGCTCTATTATAGTGGAGCTTAGGTTTATCTTCAGGTTTCAACAGCGAAGAAGAAAGTCTTGAGTGTAAATTCTGGCTGAGCTGTTGTGACTACTTAAAGTATAAGAAAGTGTAAGTAGATTCCTTTTAGTGTTTGTCAGTAACTGCAAAATAAGGCGAAGTGTCGTTGGTCTAAGTACATCTTTGCTTTTTTTTTCCCATTTTTGTTATCTTGTGCATTTTTCTTCCTGATGGTCTTTATCCACTTTATCTAACTGTAGCTCTTCAAAGACAGGGATGGTTAGATAAGACTGTAATGGCTGACATTTCTCTCCCTACATGCATGCTAATATGTTATTTTTAGGAGCACAATGTACTTTTTAGAACTAACATAATAGCCCTTATTCACATGCTTTACTCTACATATATTATTAATGTGCCCATTGATTTTGTGTTCATTGAATTGGTTGTTCTTTTTTATCTCTAAAACTGAAAGTGAATAAGGTCTACTTTAGTGAATGCCGCACAGCCATGCATGTTGGAATCACACGTGAAGTCATGTTTTAGACGCTGTTACTGTTGTTCAGACGTGTTTATCAGAGGAAATGTGCTGAGCATGCTTTTTCCAGAGATTGTCTTTTTTTTTCCAGAGGTTTCTTTAACTTTCCGTCTCCTTTCTGCTTCACTTCAATCCTGCCTTAATGTTCGTTCTTTAAAGGAAACAACTGCACCTGCACATCCAATTGAAAGAGTATTGAAAAAGGGATGCCCTTCACCCTTTTGGTTGAAAGAAAAATAATGTAAAAAAAAAAATAGGTACGGGGACAGTGAAGTAAACAACGATGGCCTCAGCAGGCTGAAGGACAGGCCAGGTCTCCCCTTGCAGGCCAGACGTGTGGTCCAGCCGCCCGAGGCACACACTGACATTTGCCGCAAATTGTCTGCATAAACTCTCGAACGCCAAACAGTAAACATACAAGAACTGTGTGCAGAGAACTCTGTCGAAGCGATTTTGGTAAAGTTCTGACGGGTTTCCTTGTTGATCTGCTGCTTTAGCATCTGTCTCATAAGACTTGTGTATGCGCTCTGTCAGCACTGCAAACACTGTGTAGCTCCCTATATCTTCACTTAGTGTAAATCCATTATGCAGTGTGACACAGTGATTAACGGCATACACAGTCAAATTCCACTAGGGATATTACTCACTACTTTATTTCACCGCAAAAGATTCAAACAGATGCTCTGATTTGTGTTGGTTTTGATCATCGTAGCACATCGATAGAAGTACGTCTAGAATAGACATACGCACAGATATGATATTGTGTAACTTGCCAGAAAGAATTAAGTGCAGGTTAAAGCCCCTGGGGTCTACCTCGGCTTTTAAAGGCAGGAAATACACAGCAGTCACTGTGGGTTTTTTGTTTTTTTTTTAATCACTGTAGATCACGGGTTTGTCACATCTAAGAGCAGACATTTAATTCCTGTTTGCTGTCGGATCAATTACATTCTACCTTATCTCCTTGTTGCATATTTGTAAAGTAGACCTTGTATTTGTAGCAAGTGCAACTTATAAGGATACGAAGGTCAAAGTGCTCCGTAAATAAAGGGAATTACAATAATGAGCTTAGACTGTTTGTTTAAGTGGATAAAGCGTGTGGCGTGTGCATCCCTGAGTCCTGGAGACCTGTGTGTACTTAGGGCGTTATGATGCCAGTCACCAGCTGCAGAGCACAGATCACCTCTGTTTCCTGTACGACATCGTTACAGTTTAAACGCCAAAGAGAGCAGCCGCGCTCATCACAAAGGAAGGCTCGTGGTCAATCAAAAACAGGATAGTGCCCAAATTCTCCTCGGATGTTATTAGTAAATGCTTTTCATGCACACATTGTTCGCATCTGTACGGGTGCCACGCATTAATGTAAATCTCAGACATTTTAGTCTTAACTTAAATCTGTTTTAGAGGACACAGTCTGGCAGTGGTGCAAAGTGTTCAATATAGAGCGACACATTAGACATTCATTAATTCAGCGCTTTCCATTTTCTTTCAAAGAACTTCACACACAAGTCACTCTACGCATTGAATTTTTTTTTTTTTTTACCTTTTCAGTCAAACACATTTCCCTTCCAAGTGCCAAAACACAACTATAGGAAAGACTTAGAACTCCACGTCTATTCATCCCTCTCGATAAAAGACAAAACAACACTGCACAATCAGGACACACAGCAAAATGAATAGTAATACACTGATATGTATATTTAAACAATGGCTTCCTGTGTTACAATGGACCCACCGTACACTGGGGATTGTTTGGCTCAAGGCAGAAGCAGCGCATCCTCTGAGTGTAAAAAGAAATAGGCATTTGACAGGAAGAGGGGTGAGCCTCGCACTAATAAAAATCAGCAGTCATATGAAATGAGGGTTGCCATTTCAAGTAAAAAAAAAACTTAATTATATAATAAGCCAGCCTACCGGGGTCTGTGCAGACGAGATAAGCTGACTGTTTAAAGTCCTTTATAGTTAAACAGTGTCAACTGCATTAGATGTATATTTAGTGAGATGGCTTCATTTTAGTGTAGTGCACAAGACAGGCACCTAAAGGGTGTTCAGGTGCTTCTAACGGCTGACTAATGTGGGACTGATGGATGACATATTCACAAGTTGACAATGGTACAGGTTATATATTGTATTTTTAAAGTATGGTTATAATCTGCCTTTACTATAGATCTCTGTAAATGTACACACAGACTTTTTCTTCATGCATCATAGGGTTCGTGAGCTTACACAACAAAGACAGAGCATTCTCTGTGGTGGGGATGATTTTTCTTTTTAATGCAGTTGTTTAGTTTTTGTAGGTGAATAAGGGTGAGATGGAGGGTTATGTGAAGCTGACAGCAGAGGAGATTGCTGTTAAGAGATCACTGCATTTTTCTTCTTCCCCGACAGTTTTTTCCCCTTTTTTTCTTCTTTTTTTGGGGGGGGGGGATTGCCAGTGTTACTGGCCTTTAGTAGGGTTTTCAAAAGACATTTTATTAGTATGAGTTGCTCTTACTCACAGGGCCAAGGTGGTAAGTCATGTACAGTATTTCTTTTTCATCCCCCTGGAGTTTGGACCTGCTTATGAACTCAGGTCAAGCTTTTATATTTCCCCCTTATGCCTCGCTCTCTTGTCTTCACAAGCCGCTTGTGCTTTCTGCTGGAAGTCACTCCCGCAGACTGAATCAGTGAATCACAGAGCTGACAGTGTTTCCTGCACCATCAATGATATTTTTAGTAGATTATCGCTGGTACTTATGAGTCACTAGGTCGTTTATGAAATAAACGAGCCCGCGAAGCCTAACAGTGTAGCACTTATACTGTTGCAGTGTGAAGTACGTCAAAGGTTAGGGTGCTAAACACTCAATATTCTAAATATGCTCTAATGTGTAATCCTTATTCAATGGCCGATGTTGTTTTCTAGTTCTTCACATATGCATGGCAACATTTAGACTGCAACCTTTACTAGTTTATTAGCATGGTGGAAATATTTCCAGCAGTGTGCTTGTTTTGTGTTGTGCATGGTTATATAAAGTGAATGTTACTCCTATGCATAAAACACACAGCATGTAGACGATTCTATTTAGAATATCATACTGGATTCACCCTCTGTTTTTTTTTTTACCAGCTCTCACTAAACTAAGACTCGCAACCATTTTGTGAGTCGATGATAAATGAAATTGACTATTTAGTCCTTGGAGCTAACGCAAAAGCTTTTGCGATAACCAAATGAATCCAGTAATGTGTTCTTTTAATTTCTATTTGTCCATTGGAGTCATTGCTTATTGGTGCTGAAGGACGGTTCTGGTGGACGTGTCTGAGCTGCTGCGCTCCCTGCTGTGTTTGTGTGCAGGCACCAACCCCTCGAGGCCCGGAGGATTCCCCGGTGCTAACAGTCCAGGCCCCGTGGCCGACCTGTACGGACCGAGCAGCCAGGACTCTGCTGTGGGCAACTACATCAGTGCTGCTAGCCCTCAGCCTGGCTCTGGGTTTGGCCCCAGCATCACAGTGAGTAATAACACGCAGACATTTCTGTCATCACCAACCTCACTTTTAGCTCAACCTTCTCTTTTGTGTCAGAGAGCCACTCTAATTATCACTAAAAGGAAACATAATGCCAGCGCGCACTGATTGTGGCTCTTTATAAACGAAACGCTGTTAGTGTAAAAGCTTACTAAGATTAAGCTCCTATATTCAACTCAATCAACCAGAAATAACCATAATAATGTTGACAAGCGCAAAGCAACCAATCAGTTTGCCCAGTGCAGCTGGACTTGGTCTAAAATACTCTTCATTTGTTAATGAGGTTAGAGGTCAAACAGGAATTTGCTCCATAAGGATAAATGCCGCTCTGAGCGCGGAAAGTTATCTGTGTCACATGCAAATGTTTATTCCCCTTAGCTGTTGCACAAATCACCTCAGTTCAGACCCCGTTTCACCTTCGTGGAACAAATTTCTTTTATTTTTAGAATCCCATCTGTCCCAGAGCTTGAGTTTGCTCCATCACGAGGACACTGCTCCTGAGTGTGTTCTGTCTCTGCCAGTGTCCTTGCCCAGGTGTTGTTGCTCAGCCAGGTGCAGTTTCATTTCCTCCGGTGAATCAGTTAGCTCCTCGTTGCCATGTGAACTCATGAGTGTAATACTTGCAGAGCTGGTACAGGAGGCAATGTCCGCATCATCAGCCTTTTGCTGATGAATTTCAGGTGCTTTGCCCGAGTATCATTTGAGGTAAGATAAGATGCACCGGGCCGTTGATGAACCTTCTTCTGGACGCTGTAATTACAACAGTCATAGAAGTGATGGGAGATCATCTAAACATTCACATAAAAAAAAAAAAAAACTCAAAGTAAATAGCTCGTTAATGTGAGTAGAAGGTGTCGGACTTGATTATACTTTATCTTCCTTTTTATAAATGAACATTAAAGAATACCATTAGTAGATCAAAGCTGCTCATTCAAAGGGCGGCCGTGGCTCAGGTGGTTGAGCAGGTTGTCTGTTAACCGAAGGGTTGGCGGTTTGATTCCTGCTCTCTCCTCATCATGAGCCGTTGTGTACTTGGGCAAGACACTTCACCCACCTTGCCCATGATGACATGATGACCCTGCGATGAACTGGTGACTTGTCCAGGGTCTTACCCCCCCCACCCCCTGCCTTTGCCCTATGGCTCCAGCGATGATGAATGAATGAGCTGCTCATTCATTTCAAATAAACTATTTATTTTAGTTTTAGTTGCAGATGATGATGTTTTTGCAGGGTCGATGACACATTTATGCATTGGCACAGTTTTAAGTTGCTGGGAAATCAAAAATAGAACTCTATAAGAATGATATAACTGATATAAATGATATGAAGAAATGATAAATAAATGATGTAACTTTTCCCATAGCAATTATTCTCATATTCATGTATCTGTTGTGGACATATAAATGTTCTTTACTCAACATTTCAGTGTAGGAGTCTTTCAGATGCATGAGGCCAATCCAAAATGGAAATGTATCTGCTGGCTTGTTTTTTCATCAGAATGATCCAGAGATTCCCTCTTATGTTTAGAAGCGTGTTGTTTATAATGAGACTGGACTCCACTCTGGACCTCAATTAATAATTAAACTGAAATTTTACCGTCTGAATTTTATGGCCCCTAGTAAGTTGGAGCAGGATGAAGCTCTTGAACTGACTGGGAGGCTTGTCAGGGCATGTTTGTACAGTTTTACATGACTGAACTGACTGACACAGTGTAGGTTACCAACATAACGCTTTCCAAAAGGAGCTAATTAATGCATGGCTTAACTACGGCGGAATAACCGTTGAGCCCATTAATATGGCGAGCATGAGGACAGGGTGACGCTTTTCCCGAACTTCACAGTCCACTTCATTTACTGCTGTTTCCTGCCAGAGAATGTGAAACCACAAACGATCAGTATCGTGTTGTGGTTGTTTTTTTTTAAAAGACATTTTGATGAACGTTGTGTTCTGTAATCACACGTCTCTGGCATCGCTAATGAGCAAAAGTACAGGACATTTATCATTAATCGAGAATCAAAGAGTGGGAACAACAGCAACAATGGGGGAAGGATCGACTAAATGTGAACCATACATCAGATACTCAAACAGATAATGTGCAAATAACTCATTTTAATTTCAGCCAGTATGAGTAACTGATTTATGATATTAAACAAAAGCAGAGCTCAAAAGAAAACTACTCTTTATTGGCTTTTTGCTCTCTAAGCAAAGCCGCTCTTATTAATTGCTTTAGGTCCACTGGCTATCGGCCATAATCTGTTGGTCTCAGTTTAGGAAGCAAAATATTTGCTATGAACGATCAAGCTGGCTCATTTTCAAAGCAGATTTACCAGCAGATAGTTTACAGATGGAAATGAGGCGATTTGCTTCCATCATTTATCATTTGTTGCAACTGTTCGTAACCAGATTTTAGCGCTGAGTTAAAGATTGCAACATCTGTGAAGTCATGTCAAATCAAATCTGTATATGCAAAAAATGTTCGCCATATATATCTTTCACCAAATACAATCCAAGCCAGCTCTTTTTATTTATCTTTATTTATTTATTGGGGGGGAGGTGGGGCGGTTTGATTTTGTTTTTTTCCTCTAAATGAATTGCACCTCTTACACAGGACAGGCTGTTGTAAATATCACCACTTCAGAATCACCAGTAAATCAACGGAGCAGAGACAGGATGCAGCCGTCCAACAACTGATGGCTTTATTCGCAGCATTAAAGAAAGGAAATGATTGAAAATGAAAACCTACTTTTAATTCACTCATGACAGAGCGCGCACCGCTACTGAATACTTGTAAAACGATCACATGCCACGGCCTCGTAGATGGCTGCAGATGCACTGATTCGTCCTTCAGTCGCACGCTCCAGTGGTTTTATTAATCCCTTTAGCCAATATGAAAACAGTCACTTGTGAAGAAGCAGTAATGAACTTAACTGTTTTTATGCAAGACAATTAGAGTGCAATTAACTGATTGAGGTGATAAAGGAAGCTAAACGCGGTGGAAAGCGTTTCTCTTTTCACTGTTGTGTAGAATTGAAGGATTTCGAGCATCGCGGCGCCGGCGGAGCTCGCAGTATTCTGATAACCGAGCCACACCGTCAAAAGTATTCAGTCCTCCAAAGCACACCCATCTCACCGCCAGTATTTATGATTCTTCTCTGTGCATGCTCTCAGATTAGATCAGCTGTGTACGTTTGCATGAATGCGTGTTGCGTGCGCGTGCGTCTGTTTATTATCTGTTTACACCACCGGGCTGAGGTTATTGTAACCTGAGAGCTACCTACGCATAATAAATCACATGGTTTGGTGTTTTTTTTTTTTGTCTCTTTTTTTTGGCATTATAGTATTGTGTATCTGGCTATTTAAAACATCCTTCCCTTTTCCTCTGGTAATTTATTTTCTCCTCCTGCAGTCCATGTATTGCTGCAGGCACCTATTATCTATTACAAGAGAATAAAACAAACCTGTAAAATATACAACAATAGCCTCCTGCTCTGCTCCTGCAACACCATCAAACTGAATCAACAAGTACACATTCGTGCTAGCTTGAAAAATTGATATGATACTCACTTTTCTTCTCCTTTGAATTGCATACTGACAAAAGCACTAACTGTACACTTTTAGGGCCCGTTGATTGCGACAGCTTTTACAAATGGATACCATTGAACAGGTGGCGGGTTGCCATCTCATCAGAGGTATTGCATTTTATTTACTGTGCGTTTCTATCAGTCTCTCTTCCTAATATGTGTTTGTGGCATTCTTTGTTGTCTTCCAAATGACAGAGCTGGTAGGAGAGTGTGAATGTGACAGATGGTTCAACTCTTCACAAGTGGAGAGAGAGGCCCCCTCTGATTCTCTCATGGCTTATGTCTTAACTGAAATGAAAAAAATAATAACAATAAACACAAAAAGAAGGGAAATTATGCAAGACCAAACAACACAACGATTTGGATTCGATCGCAGTTCGATTCTTGCGTGACTTGGGAAGAATTAAGACTGTTGCTGACACATCCACACTGCTGCTAGTTCTGGCATATGTAAGCGTTTCCAAATGTGCCCCGTCCTAGAACAGTCCCATTTGTTGCTTGTGTAAATCATTTCAGTCGTATGTGATCTTTCCCGCTCATAAACAACCCTTCCACTACAGGCTGGGCATTAGGTTGAATTAGTTTGATTATTTCAGGACCATTTCCTGTTTATTTTTCAATGGGCTAAATAAGGGCTGTAAAACTCATTTTAATTTCATGGGCCATTCAAATAGTAATATTATATAACATCTTCCTATTTGTTCAACTGCAAAAAAGTTCAATTACATTATGAAAATGTAATTATGACAATATGAATAGCCTGAAAAATAAGCTAATTTTATCAATATTATACCAGAGTTTACTATTTACACAAGTGGCATAAAACATTTGGTAACAGACATCTGGAAGTGACATATATAATTAACTTTGTGACCCAGAGACACCCTTCTTTGTCATTTTTGTACTTCAAAGATTAATCCCGTTGACCAGAATGGACCGGTTGGTGGGCCATGTTTGGGCCGTGGGCTGTATGTTTGACACCCATGTTCTAAATGATCACATTAGCGGTGCCTCTGAGGTCCTTTCATGCTCAGAAACATTGTTTTATGTCGTCCATTAATTACGGGCGTGTTTCTCCATTCCACAGAGGTGCTTTACTTTTATTTAGAGTTCGTATTTGAACAAAGGCTGCTCTAATGTTACTTTTCCACTTGTGGTTTCAGCTCGAGTCTTCGTGGCTTTTTTTTGCCATTTCCACTGAGAGCTCTGACGGACACGTAACATCAGTTTGTCAGTCAGTAATACTGTTTCTCATAACGGCTCTGCAGTGGGTTCAAGCTTAAGTGATATTCACCGTAAATAGAAGAGAATGATGATTGTTTGTCAGTATTTTATACACATGCACATAGATGAGCGCACAGACTAGGCACAGTCTGACGCCTGGGAAGCAAATGGGGTGTTAAGTGCCTTGCTCGAGGGCATAGTAGCCAGCAATCTTCCTGTCTTTGAAATCAAACCCACAACCCTTTAGTCACAGGCCACTCCTCCATCCTTCAGATGCAGATCACAGACTAATAGTTACTGATGCGAGCAGGAAATCTCAGAGCGCCTCAGAATAAATGTTGGAGCCAAGTCCCTCTTGATGAATCGATTAGTTTGAATTCATTAATTTTATTAATGGCTTTGCCTTACAAAGCCTTTTAATGTTCAATTTTGGGAATTAGAACTTAGATTTAAATTATATTTGGCTATCTTTCTGTCGCTCGTAACCTCAGTAACATAGAAGACGGGGACAGAATAGTTGACACTGTGTTGCCATGACAACTGCATATACTGAGAGTGGAAATGCCAAACCAGGCCAGTGGATACACTTCAGTCTGACCTGCAGTGGGAAAGTGGCAGAAGGGCTTATTTCACCTGTTGGTTGTTGATAATGCACACACTGTACATGATGGAGTTTATAAGGATCATTTGGATCGTGTTTTGCCATGAATTCATATACACCATTGACCATAAAGTTGGAATAAAGTACGGATCGACACAATGTGGTTTATCCTTTAATAAATAGCATGAAAGTGAGAACAGGTGTTCAATCACTGCACCAGGTCAAAGGTCATTACTGATGTGTATCAAGAGAAATCAAAAGAGGAATGTGTCAGGACACTAAATTATTCCAACTTTATGGACCACAGTGCACGTAGACAGAGAAGGTGTAGGTTATTTTCACCCTCGCCATCTCATAATCAAATTAAATCAAATCAAATCAAATCAAATCAAATGCTCGCCCAGCCTGTTCCAAATATTTAAGAGTTTTATTGTTTGATTGATTGTTTTCTATTTTCACTCCTAACATCATCTTCAGTCTGCATTTCCATCAATAAAACCACGTTAAATGGACTCATGTTGATACATATAGTATTATTATTATTATTATTATTGTTGTTGTTGTTATTATTACTGTTTTATTTTATTTTATGGATGTATTTCATTTGTATGTTGAAGGTATCAGTGCATGTATGTGGTATACGTATTGCGTTGGCACATACATGCACAGAGCCGTTGTTTCCTGTCATGACGTAAATACCCATGATCCTCAGCGTCAGGACTCACAGACGCTGTACTGACGCCCAGCAGTGTGGCGTTTGCGTGGACTGTTGCGCCTCTAACGCCGTTGCTGTGTTGTGTTTCTCTGTATCACCCAGCAGAGTATATCTGGTGGCCCAGGAAAGACAGGACGAAGTTTCTAATTGGCTTTGTGTGCAGGTGATGCTTTTCAACTTCAAGCACTACGGCGTCACCGAGAAGAAAAAGAACGAAAGTCAGAACCACATGAAGAAGAAAAGAAAACGTTAGTCATCTCAGAAAAATAACAACTGCTGTACTATATTCCAAACCTCCTATAACTTTACAACCTGGTTTGGTATGATGTTTCACGTCGATTTCATTCACCTATTATCCTCCTCTGTTGTGTAGAGTTTTGTTTTTGTTTTGGGTTTTTTTTTTGGATTAGTTTCTAGGTGAGTCGTTTTAGTTTGACCTTTTTAATTCGGTGTTGTTTTATTTGATCTTCTAGTATTTTCTTTTGTGTGTGTAAATGGTTTGTTTTGTTTGTTTGTTTTTGATCGTTTTTGTTTTTCGGAAGTGCGGGGGTG